>JAGFPH010000911.1:142395-194580 GCA_018207615.1 Philaenus spumarius | reverse complement strand
TACATGATAACTTACCTAATAGCGTGACTCCAATGTGGTCTTACATGTGGTAAAAAAAGATTTGGCCACAACGAACAGTTTGATGAACTCATACCCGGCACTCAACTTGTTAATTTGATGTGCGACTAACAATTAAACCCACATTTAACCCATATAGTGTGGAAGATGAGTTGGGGTTTTGTAAATAAGTTTTATTAAGTCCCCTAAACAACTCTTTCAGTTTTTTTGAAAATAAAGGCGGCACGCTATAACAAATCCCTCTTTATATTTGTGGGCCACTAGATCAAAGGTGACGGACGGAAACACTAAACGTACCCAGTGAATGATTTCAGACAGTTTTCCGCCGAGTTACTTTTCTCCGAATATTTTTTTGACGATTAAATTTCCTCAAAATTTCCGCGTCACAACCACAAGGATAATGAAGGATTAAAATAATCGGGCAAAGGAAACTTTCTTTCGTCGAGTCTTTATTTTGTAATAATTTTGTTTTCATCCAGGAACTTCTGTCGAGAAAAAAATACATAGCCTACTTTGCAATTTACCAAATGATTAAAAGGGACTTTGTGTGCGGGCCTCTATAGGGCTAAAGCACTCAAGATACCCGACTAAAGTAGTATAAAAACAATAACTATTAAACATTATTATTACTTCAATAATAATCGTTAGCATCAGATAAATTTTTAACAGGTTTAAATTTTAACATATTCGTAGGTATTTCATCAATATGTGTTAATATTAATTTTATGGTTCAGTACTGAAATTGAGCAGATTTGGTTGGGTTTAGAACAGCTGATTGCTTTGCTGACTGTTGCCAGGCCACGTTGCCTATTATAACTTTATTGTTTGAGGTTAGTTAACGCCGTAATGGTTCTAACCAATCCAAAGAAAAATTTTGTCGTTGAGTATTATTTCGCTTACCGGTCGTTCCAATGGTCCTAGTTATTGCGAACTGCTGTAGAGTTTCAAGAACGATTTCACAAACAGCAGCTAAGTAAACCGTAACGATAAGTGTTGTTGTCAAGCTCCGTCGTACAGGGAGTGTTTTAACTCAGCATAAAGGGTTTGTAGAATGTTGCTACGAATTAAAACCGCGGTAGAATTCTTCAGCAAGTCCTGCAGTCTCCGAAAAGATGTCTTCACTTGACATCTTTGGAAATGAACAACAGTAATACGTATTTGGAACGAAGTTCCTTAACGCGGATAGAGGTAGGATTTAACAAAAAGAAAATGTAATAGGCCTACGTAACGAAAAAAGTGTTATTAATTGGTTGCTATGGAATGAAAAATATAAAATACGAGTAACGAAAAAGCGATACCAAATTGGTTGCTATGGTAATGAATGTAAATGTATTCAAGAAACATGTGTTTTGGTTCATTAATTTAAATTAAGAGACAATCGGTTCGGTCCGGCGTAGTTCAGATATTACCGTCAAGCGCTGAAATATATTCAATAAACATAAAATATTGGTTTATCAGTGTAGGCCTAACCTAAAAATATTGTGTGTATATTTAATTTATTTTACCTGCCTTAACGGCAACATACATACAATAATTTTAGGTTAGGCCTAGAAAGTAATTTTAAGTCTATGCCTAACCTAAAATTATAGTATGTATGTCGCCGTTAAGACAGGTAAAATAAATTAAAGACAAACACAATAATTTTCGTTTAGGCCTAGGACTGATGAAAGAACGTTTTATGTTTATTGAATGTATTTACAATGAATGGACATTTAACTGTGTTTACCGTTTTAGCTTTGATGTTATAATTAATTTTACACCTTTATTACAATAATATTAAACGTATGGAAGCAGTAAATATTTGTATAAAAAACAAACTAATAATAAACGGAAAGATTAAAATTATGTGTGTTGCCATTAAGGCTGGTAAAAGAATCGAAGAAAAGGCGTGATGAACTTCGTTCCTGACGGGAGTCTAAAGACCGCACACATTTACTTTTTTGGGTTTAAATACATTGGTGGATTTTCGTATAGAATACAGTAGAAACTGGATTCCTTCAAAATGTATGGTTTTCAGAAGACAGTCATGTACGACTAAACGGTTTAATTAACAATCTAACAAAACTGCCTGATTTCCCAAGGAACAAACTTCCAATACCCAACCTATTCCGTCGACCTTTCACCACCTGTCGCTTATGTTTGTTGAATGATGAAGTAAAGCAGGGCTCTGTTATAGAGCTCTGGAAGTAAAGCATCTTCCCAAATGAGCCAGATTCGTGAATAAATAACTATAGATAAGTTAGAAGCACGCACGAACCAGTTTTCGCCAACGTGTTCGAAGATATTCAACAACGCAATGATAGTTGCTTAATACGTTCACTGCTACGCAAATTTCGTATTTCCTGTGCTAGGAGCGGACCTTTTATTTTTTATATTTATAGCCTAAATGAGTAGAAATTACTTTATATTTTATTTTAGAACCTTTTTACGTTATAACCATTAATATTTTAAAGCAAACGATCATGTGGGTCCATAGCACATACGTTTAAAATTGCCGTTCGAAGCATGCAATGCTCTGTGTATTGAAAATACTCCCAATAGGGGGTTGCACGCAATGCATTGTGTATTGAAAATACTCCCAATACGCAAGTAGGCGTGCAAAGCACACAATGCATTGTATATTGAAAATACTCCCAATAAGGGGGTTGGCGTACGAAACACGCATGCATTGCGTATTGAAAATACCCCCGATACGGGGATTGGCGTGCGAAGCACGCAATGCATTGTGTATTGAACAAACTCCCAATACGGGGGTTGGCGTGAAAATCACGCAATGCATTGTGTATTGAAAATACTCCTAATACGGGGATTGGCGTGAAAATCACGCAATGCATTGTGTATTGAAAATACTTCCAATACTGGGATTGGGTGCGAACCACGCAATACATTGTGTATTGAAAATACTCCCAGTACAGGGATTGACGTGCGAAGCACGCAGAGCACTGTGCGTCGGCCGCTTCTCATAGTGTTCAGTGTCAAGCTCACATGTGCGTCCTTAGCAGTGAACGTGTTAAAACTTAATGGAGGGCGTATAGACCATGTGTGGATGTTAGAGTTTTCAGCTTCTTAGATTTGTTTTAAAATAAAACATTTAAATGTATTACAATTGCAGTTCTGTTTGTTTTTGTAATATTAGTATTGATTACAATACGCGGACACAACAAGCATTTAAGGTTTTCGCAATTTAAAAGTGTAAAAGCCATCGCTGCGCGGATTTCACAGGAACAATTAATTTTCGTACATTAAACAGTGAAAAGAGTTCCATCAACGCAAAGAGCGTATGCATTGTGAGTGCGAGGTGTGACAGAGAGGGAGAAGATAATAGAAGTATAAACAGTGTGAGGGAGAGAGAGAATGGATAAAACGACAGACAAGCAAATACTTGAGTGAGTGATTTAATTAAAACGGTACGACGACCGGGTATATTTAGTGGAGTTTAAATTTGGTTTGGAGAAAGCCGTTGGTTTGTTTGTTTGTTTGTAATGGTTTAACTCAAACATTTTCTATACGTTTTTGATGAAACTTTATTTTAAGTGTTAAGATTTGTTGCCGGGTAACGCGGACCTGAAAGATAGTTGAAAAAGCTAAGTTTCTTTGAGAGAACTTGCAATTTGAGTGAGTATAGTGGCTAAATTGTTTAAGGTAAATAAGAACTACACCAGAAGAGGCCCTTGCTCTCCTCCTCAACTCTCATTTCCTTCCTCCATACACATATTTATATAATTTTTTTTTAACAAAAGTGTAGGGGTAAACTTTACAAAACTCCTTATCTCCATATTGCGCCAGAAATGCTAGAGAAAGTAATGCTCCATATTGCTTGGTTATATTATTAAACGCACTAAATCAATGTAAGCAGCAAATATGATAATACTTTATTTGCTACAATCGGATAATAAATAACTGAGTAATGAGACATTTACCTAATTATGTAACAACTGTACACTTCAAATTGTTGTTTAGTGCAAATTTTGTATGATATTTATTTCAGTAAATGTCTCATTACTCAGTTATTTATTATCCGATTGTAGCAAATAAAGTATGATTTTGTTCGTCTTCAAATTCTACATTTTTTACTACTGGTAACATTTTTTTAAATAAAAATTACGGTTTTCGTGAAATTTAACATCAAAGATTTTAAATGGCCGCCATCTTAAAACTGTTTAAGATATCGTAACGACATTTTATACACTTGTTTGGCCTACCAAGGTACACGTTCGTGCCAACTTTGAAGTTTCTATCTAAAATAGTACTCAAGTTATAAAATAATTTGTAAAAAACACAAGTAGATGGACAGACAGAAAACTAGGCATTTCAGACCCATATTTATATGACGTTTGTTGATTGTCTTGACCTAAGGAACAAATACACCAAATTTTTCCAGGTAGTTTGTAAACACCTTGTTGACCGAGCGTAAGCGAGGTCTCCGTTTTAACTCGACCGTTCGGCATTTCGTCTGTGTGTCTGTCTCACGATTACGGCCAAACGCCTTGACCGATTTTGATGATTTTTTCATGAATGTTCCTTATTCCTAGGCCGAGCCATGTATATATACGGTTTTTTCCATTTTTCATTTTTAACCCCTTAAATAAAATAAAAATGGCGGCCGGACCGTTTCTCTCAGTGTAAGCTTTTTTCAAAAGTCAGTTTGTGGCTTAACCATAAGTCGAATTTAAAAACTAATAATATTTTGCTAAAAGCAAATTAAATTTTAAACGAAATTGTATTCTTGATTTTTTCCGGATCTCTAACGGTAAGCTCACAAAATGACCGTAAACTTCGAATTTGTTAAAAATCGTCCAAGTTTTTGTATTTCAACCATGTTTTTATACGTTTACTCTAAACCAATTCAAAAGTGTTCCATAGCTTTTTTGTAGATAAAGGTTTAAAGAATTCATATATGCCAGTAAAAAAATATTGAAGTAAAATTAAGAAAGTTATTAGCTCAAGAAACAATCACGTTCAGTAACGAAAGGAAAATGTTTAACTTTAGGCCTACATAAAAAGTAGTAAACATTATTGTATTTTTTTTCATAAATGTAAAAAAGTTTCGTAATTTAGTTCTAAATAGAATTGTATAAAAATATTTATCAATTTCAAATTTCTTTTTTTGAAAACACCAGTTTTTATGTTCCTACTACAAGACTGCTAACAAAACTAGGCCTGTTTTTAATAGTAATTTAGGAATATATCATTTGCCCAAAAATTACATATTATTATAAGAAAGTGTAGAGGATAAATCAAAGAATCGACCTGTATACCTGTAAATTATCATTGTAAATTTCATAAAAGTATTTGACTTAGCTTTACTTGAATTACAAAATGAGATGAAACAAATAAAACCTCGCGGCGATGAAGGACATACAAAAAATGACCGTAGGACACCGTGGGAAGTGTTAGTACATGGGTTGAGATCACTATCACGGCGTTTTAACATCGTTGTTTTCATTATTTCTAATGTTGGAATATGATATGGAACTTAAGTTAACTTATGATACATTGTTGTTAAGTTTGAGTTATTTAAGTATGTAAATATTTAATTGTATGTTGTCTCTTTATAACGCGATATTTTTAGCTATATTACGCTTTATTAACTTAAATAAAACACAATGCCTCTAAAAGAAAATCTTTAGCAGTTAAAGCCCAAGAAAAGAAATAAAAACGAGAACTAGAAATCCCGGAATCGCGGGAATTGTAAATAATTTTTCACTGTCTAAACCTTGTGCTTACTTCCTTTACTGGCACACTATTTTTAACCTAAGCTGAAAACCACATTTGCTATTTCAACGAGCGAGGTCTACTGTTCACAGAACTACTAGTATAGAGCGTAACGGTAAAATCCGATTCACCGCCCGCAAAAGGTTTTGGACGCGGTGCGCCTATACAAGTTTACACTTCAAAAATTTCTGGAGTGGTAAGAACCATTACAGCGTTAAATAACACTGTAAACAAGAAATTAATAACACGCAACGTGACTTGGCACGATCGACAATGCAATCAGCTGTTCTAAAAACCAACCGCAGCTGCTTTAACTTCAGCACTGCTTATTTTGACGCAAACCAAATTTCTTTTATAATACGTTTTATTTTCATAAGTTAACACTTATTTACAACTAGGGGAGACCCCTGCGTGCTCCGCACGCCAACCCCCAATGGAACCTTCTTAAAACATATTATGTTGTGTTTTATTTATAATAAAGGTGTAGGATTAATAATAACCTCAAAACTAAGATGGTAAATCATGTTAAATGTTCTAATCAAATTATTTGTTATATTTTATAACAGCAGTTAATAATGGTTAAAAGAATCAGCAAGGCTCAGATCTACACTTTAAAACCCTAACCTAAAAGCTAGAAATACAAAAATAATTGCTTCAAATTTTGAAATCAGCTGTTAATGGAAATATTGGAGCTATATATTATGTTATTTTATTCAATTGGTTGCTATGGTAATAAATGTAAATACATGTGTTGGTTTATCATTCTAGACCTAACCTAAGAATTTTTTCTGACTAAATTTACAAATATTGAAATAAAACGAAATTAATTATAGCCTATGTTACTCAGGGATAGTGTAGCTTTTTAATAGTAAAACTATTTTTTCAATCGGTTCAGTAGTGCCAGAGATTACCCCTACATACAAGAAACAAACAAACAAACAAACAAACAAACTTTACCTCTTTATAATATTAGTATAGATTAGTATAGACACAGGTGAAGTCGGATACTACAGCTAGTAACATAAAAAATAAACGCCTACCAACAGCTGTGTTTGTTTTTTTATCAACGAATACCTTTTTACTCTCGCATCGGATATTAACAATGTAGCATTTAAATCAAATCTACTTTTGTGTACAGCGGCAGCGAGAGAGTCAAAGAGAGATCCGTTCCTCTCCCAGCTGGAGATCGACAAGAGGAATTGGAGGGGAAGAGAAAGTAAAAATAACACAATTTCCTGGAGAATATCACAGAATTCATACACTGTACTGGCAATAATATCGTTAGTCCCGCTCTGTATTCACAACATTTTCAACTGGATCGATTTACATCTAGTGAGCACGCCAAACTTCTATTAGGCCTCTTTCACACGATACGACTTCTCGCAGTGTGCCGTGGACGGCGCGGTGCCGTGCATTCCTGAGCAAGCGCCGTGAATGACACGGCGTGCGTCGTGGACGGCACGACTTCTCTTCACGGCGTGAATTTATTTAGTTGCGTGAGATGGTTGATCAAGAGAAGATGCTATGTCTATAAATTGGTATAATACATTAATTTTGTTATAGTATGTTTATACATGTATTATTTACATTTAGTATACATTTTATTAAAAATAGTTAAATATGTTTAGAGAAAATAGGTTTACGTGAAAAAAAAAATGTTGAAAATTTTACTGAACACGCGTTTTCAACATCTAAAAAGTGTACATGTCTTCGGTAAAAATTACATTTTTTTAAATATACAATTGGTTTTAATAAAAGTTATAATACATATTATAAACAATATATGTATAAACATACTATACAAAAATGGGGTTCCTATTAAAATTTTTAGACGGTTTAACGATGAGGCCTAAAATAAGTTACAAATAAAGTTTACGGTGTCGTATTTGATATGTGACGGGCTCGTATAGGATAAACCAAGGACCGCATATGAGTTAATTAGTAGCGTTGAGATTGTTTAAATACATTTTTTAAGTGAAATACAATAAAATAAGATTAAAATAGTATAATTCACAATAAACAAATATTGACTGAATTTTTTAGATAAGTTTTGGATCGTTTTGGTTATAGGAATACAAAACAGAAGCTTCATTTAAAATATATAGGCCTACCAAATATAACCTATCCTTGTATTACTATCAACTATCATTTTCTTTAACTTTTATGTTATCTTTAGTTGCAAGTTTACTTGTGCAATTTTTAAGTAAAATAACTAACCGTAAATGTTTTTATTGGCATCAGACATTTCTCCAAAAATTTCAAATTCAAACGTGTGCAGATTTCACGCTATGCAGCACTAGTTTCTGTTTTTGATTTATAAATTTCAAGAGTTTTATCCCACAGAACAGGTCTTTCTTCGATTGGTGTTATAAAAACATCTACATCAAGAACTTCAGAAAGTGACTTTTGATGCACTTATTAAACACTTTTAGCACACAAGAAGAAAGAAGCAAGTGCTGTGGTTTGGTTAAGTAACTTTACGCATGCGTAACAGCCAAGTCAAGCTGAGTCGAGTCGACCTGTCTGAACATGCTCAATGCAGGCAATAGTAATCAACGCGTCGTGGACGGCGCGGCGTCGTGTCGTGGTTTGAATAACGCCGTGATGTTTACGGCCGCCTGGCACGGCGCAAAGTCGTGAACGATTTGTGTGAAGAGATTAATTTATTTACATAGTAATCAAAGTTCACAACGCCGTGCCGTCCACGGCGCACGGCGAGAAGTCGTATCGTGTGAAAGAGGCCTTAGCTGCCTCCACACACATAATTTATCTATTCAACAATTAATTTTATAAAGAAAATCTGTGGGTATGTTTGGTCCTATTTCTATTTGTGTTGGCATTTAAGGGATGAAAATTGGGATAACAAACCGTAAAATAATAAATATTCATTGTTTTACTTCCCTTGAAGTTAGAGAGCAGAAATTTAGTACATTTATTTCATTGTTAGTCACTACTACCCAGTAGTAGTAAAATGGGTTGCTATTTCTGTCCAATAAATACAAATTCCACTTACTTCCTTCAAACTAGAGAGCTGGAATTTGATATTACTCTCAGGTGATTTACAAGAAAGAAAACTATTTTTGTACTTGTGAAAAATCACAGGCTGATTATTTAGATACACCTCAGAAATACATCATTTAAAAACAAACTATTTAAAAACATCATTAAGAATACTTATCTAGGCCTACCTAATTATGCTGAGGGGGATTTATATTATCTATACTAATATTATAAAGAGGTAAAGTTTGTTTGTTTGTTTATTTGTTTGTTTGTATGTAGGGAGTAATCTCTGGCACTACTGAACCGATTGAAAAAATAGTTTTACTAATAAAAACCTACACTATCCCTGAGTAACATAGGCTATGATTCAATTCGATAAAAACCTTTTTTATTTCAATATTTATAAATTTAATCGGAAAAATTCTTAGGTTAGGACTAGAATGATACACCAACACATGTATTTACAATTATTACCATAGCAACCAATTGAATAAAATAACAGATAATATTTGCTCCAATATTTCCATTAACAGCTGATTTCAAAATTTGAAGCAATTATTTTTGTATTTCTAGCTTTTAGGTTAGGATTTTAAAGAGTAGACCTGAGCCTTGCTGGTTCTTTTAACCGTTATTATAACTGCTTTAAAATATAAGAAATAATTTAAATTGAACATTTAACAGTATTTACCGTCTTAGTTTTGAGGTTATTATTAATCCTACACCTTTATTATAAATAAAACATAACATATGTTTTAGAATGTTACGTTGGGGGTTGGCGTGCGGAGCACGCAGGGGTCTCCCCTAGTAACGTATATTTTAGCAAACATTAGTTCTATAACTCATATTTAAAAAAATCAACTTCTCAAGAAATTATAACGATTGAAGTTGTAAACATAACCCCAAACTATAATCTACACTGGGGTTTTTTAAGTATTACAGATGATGGGTGAAATCAGCTGTTATATTATATGTATGTAGGCCTACGTACATCAAGACCATATACCATCCAACCTAAATACTATCATTTGACCTGCAGAAAAATGCTCCACAGTTATTTTGTATCATTAGAAAATAATACTTCTTGACTCATGTAAATGATTTTTTGTAAACTCGATGGTTTTGAGAGATATTCAACATTGTACTTTTTAAACTGACGCCATTTTAGAATAGACAGTTGAAAAAAATATTATTATTTTGTTTTTTTATGGTTTTGCCTTTATGGCACTCCATTAAAAATTTCAACTTGTTATATCAATACATTTTTGAGGTAAAATTGACAAGCGAAAATAACAACCTGACTTTATGTAAATTAGATATCGTGAATTGTGTTTGGCCTACAAACAATACTTAATTAAAACGATATTAGTATGGAGATCTGAAACACTGTACAGTCAAAGCATAGAATTAGACTTCGTATAAGTTAACCAGGAACACCTGTCCTGTTTAATTAAAAAAACGTTTTCTCAAAACTTTACCAAGTGTTGTTTATCAAGGGAAACATTTTAAAGATACATCCATATTTTCCCTCAAACTGGATATTAATCTTCCCCCATCCGTCGTCCCTCATTACAGAAGGGTGACATTATAATTCAACTTAGGGGAACATTATATGCGATCTATCTTTAATTGAATGTTTTATTTGAATGGGTGCAATGTATTTCAAGTGCGTATTCCGGGGCAGTAGTCATAACAATTAAACATATTAATAGTCCCTATCGGCTCGACCAACCTTGAGAAGATAGATTTTGAAGTTCTTTTTACTCACATAACCTAAGCATTACACATATATCTCCCCTTTCGCTAAAAATACTATCAACACCTATAAAAGCTAGTGTATGTCCGTGGGTACAAAATATTACAGCGCATGCTTATGGTCGTATAAAATAACTATAATTTAAAAAAAACAGGTTTTGTTAATGAGGAGCTGTTAACAACTCCACTTGAGACATATAACAGCAGATTTCGCTCATCATCTGTAATCAACTCCTATAAAAGCGATTTGACGTCCGTAAGTACTTAACATAATATAATATAACAGCCGATTTCACCCATCATCTGTAATACTTAAACAAACCCAGTGTAGATTATAGTTTGGGGTTATGTTTACAACTTCAATCGTTATAATTTCTTGTGAAGTCCATGGGCAGAGCCCCTAGTAATAGTATTAATAAAACGCTAAGTCTGTCCGTTTGATTTTTCAACTCGAAAACTGTATAGGCTAGGTTCTTGAAATTTTACACAATCATAGACCTTAGTGAGAAACTGCTAAAACCGAAGTTTCGAGTATATAAGTCAAATGGTACCTGTATAAGATATAGGTTCCTGAAGTTTCCAAAATTTCCATATTGAAACTATTCCAATATATAAAAAGTTAACAATTAATTGTAAATAAAAAAACAAATTTATCAGCTGTTGGAAATAAAAACAAATGTATCAGTTGTTGGAAATTAACGTCTTAAGATTAATTAACTTTTTCAAATCTTTTACGCAGGTCGCTTGTTTACTATTGTACCAATCTTACAAAACGAATAGATAAGGAAACGGAAGCAATACTGGGCCACATAGATTGGTCATGTTCAAAACTTACCTTTAAAGTAAAAAAATCGCCAAAATAGAAATGTCTCAGCTGATCACTTTCAATCCACAAGATACCTTGAGGTTAAGTCAATAAACCAAAGAACTAGATACAAATTTAGGTTTATTAACCAAAATTAAATAAAAAATTTATGCGCCCTTAATTGATAAGAAAAGAAAAATTAATTATACGCCCTTAAGTACAAAAGAAAACATCAGATTACAAAATTACATATATAAATTTAATTTGAATTTAAAATCCCTCCCCAAAAATCAAAATCAAAAACCCTCCCCTTTAGTAATGATTACAGAATTCATACAAAATTGATTAAACAAGATTACAAAAAATATTAACATGTAATACCATGGATTTGTTTAATAATTAACCTTTATGTCGTTGGCCAACTGTAAAGCTAAGTATAATTAAATAAATAAAAATAAAGAATTATGAGACGTCTCTCTATTAAAAAAAGATATATACAATTTCTAATATAGAGCCCTTAGGGCTGAGGTCTAAAATATGCTATAGCTGCTCCTCCCAAGTTTATTAAATACAAAGACATATTTTATATATTATTCATTTTATCACAAAAGAAATACAAGAACACAGCCTATTCAAAGTTCCTTATAAAGTTCACTACAGATTTTTTTTAAAAAATTACAAATTTTTAGTTCATAGCTACATTGAATAAGAGCACTGTCGCAGAAAAGTATTTACTAAAGCTGCATGTTGATGGTTGGCTTTAACAGCAGAACATAAGTAGTTGTTGCAATTATGTGTACTAACAGTTTAAAGCAATTTGACAAGTTAACTTTGGTTAAGTATTGTAGTGACATTTAGCATCCTTATTTCAGTATATCTGCTTGTCATCCTGTACCAAAGAATATTATAAAGGCAAAATGAACGTAATACTATAATTGGGTTTAGATTAGTTGATTTAAGTAGGAATGTGATTGAAATGTATTCTGTTTGTTTTGTTTTCGAAAACTTATTCACGTCTTAGAGTAAAATGTTTAATTGTAGTCACTGTACATTTACCATGTTGAAATTGGGTGATTTTAGGGTTCCGTTTAGGTGTTTAGCAGGGTTGTTCAACACTTTACGAACTTACAAAAAATAAGCTAAAAATTACTTTTTGGAATAGTTGAGATTCTATCAAGTCAAACCCACAAACATAATTTGAACAAGCGAGTAGAACGTGAAAACTCAGTTCTTGGACCAGTGAAAACTGCATTAAACAAAATAACATCTTTTTTAGAACCAAAGTAGGCTTCAAAACCAAGTATTTAAAGTTTAGGCTTTTAGGTTAAAAGTTTGCCTTTATAATATTCTTTGGTACAGGATGACAAGCAGATATACTGAAATAAGGATGCTAAATGTCACTACAATACTTAACCAAAGTTAACTTGTCAAATTGCTTTAAACTGTTAGTACATGTCAGCAGAGCACATGGTAAACTTTAAAGTTCTTAGCTTGTAATACAAAATATATCAGAGATATAAATATTGAATTATAGTTCTTTAAAGTTCCAAAATTGTTATAGGTACAGAATAATAAATTTGTACAGAATAAAGTAACTGTCTAGGCTAGGCCTTGATAATATAGGCTAGGGTGTGGTAAAAGCATGAGAATTAATTTTTTAGGCTGTAAAAGTTAAAAATTTAGGCTGTAAAAAAAATGAATTACATGGATTTTAAATTAAACTCTATGAGCTTGAAATATTATTTACAATATAAAATGCAATTCTAACTTTATAAAACTTACAAAGAGTACATGTCATAACCAAAAATGAAAAGCTAAAACATTTTAACTTGGCAATATTGCTCCACATACCTGGTATTTGGAAGAAATTACTTATAACAAAGGCATGTTAATTAGCCACGCACAGTTGTAAGACTTGCGACTAAATTAATAAAGAAAAAGTCACGACATAGCTAATACTTCGCGGTGATCTTACAAGCTAGTCTTAACAGATGAGTTTGTAACAGGCTAAATGGCCGACCCTTCTGGAATGTTCGATGACGAAGCTAAATTAACGGACGAGATAAGAACAGCTGATCAGTTGACAGACACGGCTTTCACATATTAACTGCAGTTACCGTACGGAGTCGCCACCCAGCGGAGAAAAGGGTAACTACGTGAAGAGAGAACAGGCGGTAAATGCAGAACGTTGTATCTGCATGAACGTAATACTATAATTGGGTTTAGATTAGTTGATTTAAGTAGGAATGTGATTGAAATGTATTCTGTTTGTTTTGTTTTCGAAAACTTATTCACGTCTTAGAGTAAAATGTTTAATTGTAGTCACTGTACATTTACCATGTTGAAATTGGGTGATTTTAGGGTTCCGTTTAGGTGTTTAGCAGGGTTGTTCAACACTTTACGAACTTACAAAAAATAAGCTAAAAATTACTTTTTGGAATAGTTGAGATTCTATCAAGTCAAACCCACAAACATAATTTGAACAAGCGAGTAGAACGTGAAAACTCAGTTCTTACTCCCCGAGTTATAAGGGCATAAATATATAGGGTTTAGGCCTATAAAAAATATGGAATGGTTAGATTTCTCGTCTTTTAACATAGATAGAAAAGTATTTGACATTTATTTAAAACAAAATTCTTCTATTTTTCCTACACATTTCTAACGGAACCCCCTATTTTGTATTGCGTTTTCGAATTAAACAAAATTTCGCTGATAACTCAAATGTTTCAAGTATTTGTTTCAAGTGGTTTTGAAATTTTAATCTTAGGGGTAGAAGATAAAACAAAACACCATTTTAAAAGATACTTGAATTACTTGTTTTATGAAACCTTATCATAAAAAGATCGAACTTCTACAAACAATTATATTTAAATGGCTTTAATTATTTAGTTCTTCAACTATAATCAAATTATGCATAAAATCAGAAAACGTAGATTAATATATAATGGTTTCCATTAGACATTGTTAAGTTGGCCACCATATTGGAAAAATGACTGATGCTACCACAATTTAAAAACAACCAAGTTATGCTATGAAGGCCGTCTTTTAAAATGAAAGTCAAATATTTCCCTATAGATATAGATATTTTGTCCATAGATATTATCAACCTGTACAATTCATACCCTCACTAGCCAGATAGTATGTGCACAGTTCTAAACTTGGATTTTACATGGTACAATTTCCGTTTAACAAGTTTATACTGTTTAACTGTTTATAGTTTTAGTAGACCAGTTTGTTATTTTTTGTATTTGATAGTTTTATAATTTATTGTTAAATAGGCTTTTACTGTTAATAATAGATACTTGTAGTAGATTTAATGTGGCTCCTCCCATTGCCCCACCAGGTCGGTCTTGGATTGAACGATATGGGGAGGATTGAGGGAGAGCGGGTATATATATATATAGCTCTGTAATATTGTCTGTATTCTTTAGTAGTGTTAAAAACCTCTGAGGATAATGACCATGTCATCGAAATGTACATAAGGGTAACGTATTAAACATAACTTACAATTTAATCGTTTTTGTTCCTTGTTTTGTGGTTCGGGGTTTTTGTTCAGTGTGTTTTGTCGCCACAGTGCTCTTTTATTAGTTTAAGTTTTTATATGTATATATTTGTATAGCCGATTTTATTCTTAAAGGGGAAATAAAAATTCATTCGTTCATTCAAAATTTTGATACAACATGGCATTCGAATAAACACTCAAGTTTTTATAAACTTTTTGAAAAACTACATCATTTGTTGTACTTTAAAACAACACAAACTATACTAAATAAATTACAGCTATGGAACCGCCATCTATACATACAAATAAAATTGGAGTGTCTGTTTGTGTATTCAAAATATTAGCTTTTTTCTAAGCTCATATGTGGTTATTTACACAATACCAAAACCTAAACACACATTTATAATATTTGTTTTTCTGTCTGTTTGTTTGGCCAGGGTAATCTCCGGAATGGCTACTTTCAGGGAATACTTTAGGCTACCTTTTAATTCCGAAAATATATAAAATTCCTGTTAAAAAATTGAAAAAATGTAAAAATGATGGACATTATTAGGGATTTTGTGGACAAATGTTGGGGATAGTACATCAATATTTCGACCTCTGCCTTACATTTTGTACAGTTCACAAGCACCCCCACCACCCAACTTATATCCAAGTGCGTCTGTCCTAATCAATCATCATTTCCGTAGAAATAACAATATATACAATAATATGTTTGCATTGGCATCACCGTGGGTCACTGCCGGGGTTGGCGAGCTAACCGAGCAGAGGCAGAGCCATTAGTAATAAATTATAATCAAACATGTTTAGTGTTGGTACAGTAATCAGCTGTTTCCCCTAATATTAACGGCTGATTTCAAAATTTGAAACAATTATTTGTATTTCTAACTTTTAGGTTTAGTCTTTTGTTTAGGTGTAGACCTGAGCATTATTGTTTCTTTTAACTTTTATTATAACTGTTATTATAAAATATACAAAATAATTTGATTTGGGCATTTAACATTATTTATAATCCTAGCTTTGAGGTTATTATTGATCCTACACCTTGGGGTTGGCATGCAGGGGTCCCTCCTAGTACGAAATAAAATCATTCTTGGTTCAAATGTCAATATTTTTTGAGTTAGTATGATGTATACGGGTTAGTATGATTTGTTTAAGTATATTCATAATTGCGTTGCGGTTCCTATTATTCTGCTTATAAAATCGACTGTGACACACAGACAAACAACTTTTAAGGGTGGGACACGAGTTTTCCGAATTAACTTTACAAAACAGAAGTGTTGTACAACGTCGCGTCGTATCGATATTCTATACACTCTAATCTCACAGATACACAAAGACGCAAAATGCTTAATCTTCCGTTAAGGTGTTAAAACTTGCTACATAGTTCTATTGTATCCGTGCTTCCCCGTTTCCTATTTAAATAGGCTTAGTCGCTAAACCTCCGTTACGTCGGCGTCGCGCTTCACAACACTAATCCTTTTATGAAAATAAACCGCATTTACTTTCCACAGAAAACGTGTATTAGAGAAGATATGCAGTCTGCAGCCTCGTTTGTGAGGCGCTTCTATAACATGGAACCATTTTATTATCAAATAGACGGTACCAGGAACTGGCACATACTTTCTCACAAACATATTTAAATTATTAAACAGATTCACGGTGACTTGTAGGGTGGGGTAGGAGAGGTGATTTTGTATTAAAGTTGTTTTCCCATAAAAATCCATAAAATAACGGAAAAACCAACTTTTCTCAAAAACGGCTCGAACGATTTTGATTAAAATTTGACAGTTTATAGTACTTTAGGTCCCTAATAAACTATAAAATTTTAATCAAAATCGTTAGAGCCGTTTTTAAGAAAAGTTGATTTTTCCGTTATTTTAAGGGTTTTTATGGGAAAATTACCCTTAAAAATACAAAATTCACAAAAATGAAAAAAACGCCTGGAGATACCGTGGATTAGTACCTCTATACCAAATTTAATCAAAATTGGACGACTGGTTTAGGCTCTAGGTCTGATAACATCCACACAGACACACAGACACACAGACACACAGACACACATACAGACACACACACAGACATCACTCCGAAAACCACTTTTTTAGGTTCAGGGGGGCCCAAAACGGATATTTCCACCAAAAACTCAAACTCGAAAATTTTGACGAATACAATACTTTCTCCATATACTATGGTATAGGGGGAGAAAGTAATAAACGGTACCAGGAACTGGCACATAATTTTTCACAAACATATTTAAATTATTAAACAGATTCACCGTGACTTCATACAGTAATTGTAGGAGTGGAAGGAGAGATGATATTAAAGTAGGAGATGAACTAATAAATATTATTATTATTAGCTAGAGAGAAAACTATTCGATCGATTTCGAACAAATTTGCCCCAAACACGTCAATTAGGCCTGTTTAGACGCACAAAAAAATAGAAAATTTTTGAAAAACAACCCCCTTTTCGGCTAAAAAAACACCAAAATCTGTTATTAATATTAGCTAAACGAGAATTTTTAGAAAGATGCAGTTTCTTGCATATGGTAGGGTACATTAAGGGCAAACAAGCCAAGTTTTATCAAAATCGTTAAAGCCGTTTTTTTTTTATAAAAAAATAATAACTGATTTTTTTAGGGTTGTTTTTCAAAAATTTTCTAAAACTTTTTTGTGCATCTATACAGGCATAATTGACATGTTTGGTGCAAATTTGTTCGAAACTTATCTAATAGTTTTCTTTTCAGGTTTGTATACATACAGACTGACATTTTGTAAAAAACACTTTTTTTTTTTTATATCAGAGATATAAATATTGAATTATAGTTCTTTAAAGTTCCAAAATTGTTATAGGTACAGAATAATAAATTTGTACAGAATAAAGTAACTGTCTAGGCTAGGCCTTGATAATATAGGCTAGGGTGTGGTAAAAGCATGAGAATTAATTTTTTAGGCTGTAAAAGTTAAAAATTTCAGGGGTCCCAAAACGGATATTTGCACAAAAATCTCAACATCGATTTTTTTGCGATCACCATACTTTCTCTGTACTATTAATAGTATAGTGAGAAAGTAAAAATAACAATGTTAGTTAAATTGTGTATATGCAGAGTGTTTTAAAACTATTTACAGATTTTTTAGGTCCGATTTCTGGTACAAACACAATACGCAATAAAATGCCCGAAAGTCCCTATTACTTTACAAAGGAACAATTTTGTTACTTCGCTTATCACAACTTTTATCTCAAAAACGGATTTATATTCTACTTTGAAATTTTGTATTTAGTTTTATAGCAGAAGGCCAAACTACAACATAATAATCATTTTCCAACCATCCAATCCAAAATGGAGACCGTTTAAAATGGTTGGTTTTGAATATCACGAAACCAATATCTTCACAAGAGACAATATGTTAAATTTTTTGTAATACATTTTTTGTTAAATTTACGGCAAATAATATTTTTTGTAGAATTTCCTGTAGGTCAAATGATAAATCTAAAACCCCGTCGGTCATTAAAAGCGTTAACTTTTTGTCACCTGTAATTTTTTTGTAAAGTCGATAGTTTACAATATATTTAACATCGAATATAAAAAAAAAATGTTTCTATTTTTCAATCCAAAACGGCAGCCATTTAATATGTTCGATATAACAAACTAAATGGATTTTACGTATAATTTCGGAAAGAAATAATTGAGTTAGGGTAAGAAATCTGAAAATTTTGTTCTCTGCTTATCTTTTGACTTTAGACAAATACCAAGAAGAAATTTTCAGATTATTGCCCATAACTCTGTTATTATTTGACTTAAAGAAGCAAAATACATTTATTTTCCATCTAAAAATGAAACTTTTGTCTCTTGTGAATTTTTGTAAATTTAATGTTTGAGATATTCAACATCAAACATTTTAAACGGCCATCATGTTTGGTTGGGCGGTTGATAAAAAAATTATTAACTATGTTTTAATATTTATTATTATCTTTATTTTAGTTTGGCAAGTGCTAAAACTATTTGCAACAATTGAACTTAGTATCAATCCGTTTTTGAGATAAAAATGTATAAGTACACAAATAAATGCCTGCTGTTGGAAACAAGGAATATTTTGATATTTGAGTCGTTTTTGGCTTCGAAACAAGAATTAATAAACGGTACCAGGAACTGGCACATACTTTCTCACAAACATATTTAAATTACTAAACAGATTCACTGTGACTTGTAGGGTGGGGTAGGAGAGTTTTTTTTTAAAGTTGGAGATTAACTAATAAATATTATTATTATTATCTAGAGAGAAAACTATTCGATCGATTTCGAACAAATTTGCACCAAACACGTCAATTAGGACTTTATAGATGCACGTAAAAAGGTTTTGAAAAATTTTGAAAAACAACCCCCTTTATGGCCAAACAAACCCCAAAAATCAGTTATTATTATTATTATTAGCTAAACGAGAATTTTTAGAAAGATGCGGGTTTTTGCATATGGTAGGGCACATTAAAGGCTACAAATAAGCAAAATTTTATCAAAATCGTTAGAGCCGTTTTTTTATAAAAAAATAATAATTGATTTTTTGGGGGTTGTTTGGCAAAAAAGGGGGTTGTTTTACAAAATTTTTCAAAACCCTTTTTCCTACATCTATACAACCATACTGGACATGTTTGGTGCAAATTTGGTTGAAATCGATGAAATAGTTATCTCTCTAGCTTTGTATACTTTTATTAAAGTTGGAGATTGACTAATAAATATTATTATTATTATCTAGAGAGAAAACTATTCGATCGATTTCGAACAAATTTGCACCAAACACGTCAATTAGGTCTTTATAGATGCACGTAAAAAGGTTTTGAAAATTTTTGGAAAAAAACCCCCTTTATGGCCAAAAACCCCCCAAAAATCAGTTATTATTATTATTATTAGCTAAACGATAATTTTTAGAAAGATGCGGGTTTTTTTATATGGTAGGGCACATTAAAGGCTACAAATAAGCCTAATTTTATCAAAATCGTTAGAGCCGTTTTTTTATAAAAAAATAATAACTGTATTTTTTGGGGGTTTTTTGGCCAAAAAGGGGGTTGTTTTTCAAAATTTTTCAAAACCCTTTTTCGTGCATCTATACAGGCGTACTGGACATGTCTGGTGCAAATTTGGTTGAAATCGATAGAATAGTTTTCTCTCTAGCTTTGTCTACATACAGACATACGTACAGACATACATACATACAGACATACAGACAGACATTTTGTAAAAACCACTTTTTTGGACTCAGGGGGCCCCAAAACGGATATTTCCACAAAAATCTCAACATCGATTTTTTTGGCGATCACTATACTTTCTCTATACTATAGTATAGTGAGAAAGTAAAAAGTATTGGTAGAGAGTTCTGAAACATTGTGTTTTAGAGTCGACCACGGCTAAATCATATTCTATGAAAACATATAAATTTAATTGTGTTATCTGTTTAAAACTGTCTTTAATTAATTATAACTTTTCTTTGTACAGATGGCGAGTTCAGAGACTCCACCCTCGGTCAAACCGGACTACCGCAACGCCGACCTCGTCTCCCGTCTGCTGGCCGCCACCCCGCCCTATCTCTACAACATGCCTCTTCCCAACAGTTTCTTCTTCAGCGAGATGCTCCGTAGTTTTGTCCAAGCCAAAACTAACAACCAAACACTCCCGCACACCGGTAACCGACGCGGGCGTAAGCGATCGTGGAGGGAATCCAAACTACAGCCTATAGACAAACCTTTAGAATTGACCACACCGAAACCGGTAACACCGCCGCCGAAACCGTCTTCCCCCCAAATACAACCTCCTCCGCCGCCTTTACTTCTCCCGCCTTGTAATCTCCTCCCTCCGCCTCCGACAGAGTCGATGCTTCCTCCTGCACCGCTCTGGTATCCACCAATTTATCCTCCAAACCTACCGCCGCAACCGTACAATTTCGATCCTCTCCATTTCTTCATAGATCTCCGTGTCTCAGGACACATCTACGACCGTAAACCGGAAAAAGACCTACCGTCCCCTTCGGCAGAACCGCTTAATCTTCAAACGGAAGAAAAAAAGAACAAACTCAGAATCGGTTCGCCGTTTCGTCAGAAACACGACAGCGCTTTTAGCGTTCCTCAACCGAGGGAGTACGAGGAACAGAACATCAGAAAGTCACCCACGGGTACGAATTACGTCCTCCAGAACTTGCCGAGGATTTATCAGGACGTGAAGACGTCGCAGGAGATACAGGATAAACCCGATGAAGAATTAACTCCGGAGGAAAAGAAATGTAAAGATCTACGAGCACTGATCGGGCTGGAGTTGGTGGTAGATTATGTGAAGCACGAAGATCGTCCCGGAGAGAAGATCGAAGAGGAGCCAAAGAGTCCGGAGCCGTTGGAAGTCGGTATGGAGAATTGAAGTGAATAGGGTGTTTGTTCATTCAATGTATTCTATATCTTGTAGAGTTTCATAAACTAACGTATTCTATATTTTCTTCGTACAATAGAGAAATTTAACTGTAAACACGTTTGAATTAACTATCTAAATTTTACAAATCTATTGGTTGTGACATTTACAGAAAAATTTCAAGAAAGAAGTCTTGAATTAAAAGGACTACACAACAACAGCCAATAAAATAACGGATACTACTGTATTAGAAAATTTGAAATTACCCCTCAAAATTCCAATGTAATAAATATTCCGGGTGCAAAAATGTCTAGATACGGGTTGATACCGGGAATTTCAAAAAATGTCACAATTTATTTTAATTTACCACTGATAATTTATTCTTTGATTATTTTACACTTTAACACTAAGTTTGTTCAGGCGTAGTATTGACGTAGTTTACCATCAAATAGGGCATGATTGTCAAATCCCCTTTTGGAAATATTGT
Organism: Philaenus spumarius; assembly: GCA_018207615.1. Taxonomy (NCBI): domain Eukaryota; kingdom Metazoa; phylum Arthropoda; class Insecta; order Hemiptera; family Aphrophoridae; genus Philaenus; species Philaenus spumarius. The sequence continues at coordinate 172,910 of JAGFPH010000911.1, read as the reverse complement.
GTACTGCATCTTAATAAGGCTTCCCGCCTGAACAAGCTTTAGGCCTCAAATTTTCTGTACAGGGTTCGAAGTTAGAACGATTGCTGCTTGATTTTGAACAATTAACGAATTCAGTTCTTGATTCTGTCCTATAGATATTCCTAGAGACAAAAGTGCACAGGGTTCAAATCATTAGTTCTCGTCAGCAAACACTGCACAATGTCTTCCAATGACACGGTTTCCAAAATGTTATATTAAAAACGTTTTGACCTGATTTAAGTGTGTAAGAGTTGTTCCATCATGAATGAACGGTGTTATAGGCTAGGCAGTAAGTGCACTCTTTTTGCGTAATTTTATACTTATAAGTCTCGTGCGTAACTAGACTTTTATGCCACGGTATACAGTTGCGGCCACTTTGTGTTTCGAATAATAATCACAGCTTAAGAAATTATTTACCAGCACACCAAGAAACAAATCGTTATGCTATACATTTTCAAAATGGCGGCCGTTTGTAATTTGTAAAACCATAAAATCCGACCGCATAGCCTATTGAACACCCTCTAAAACCATAAAGTTTTACTCTATTTTTTTTATATTTTAAAGGAAGTATTCTTTTACAAATATTTTCTTCTAGTTCATTGTATTGCTCTAATAAAACATGATCTTCCATGTACTAAGAATAGTTACAATAATTTTGTACTAAAACTTAGAAGTGATATTAAACACTGAACCATATTTGTCTCCCGTTCTCGCCCGGATGTAAACTTATATTGTATTTATTGTTCATCTAATTGTAAATAGTTTTAACATAACTTAAATTTAGTGCAATACTTAGGGTTAGTCAGAATATAATGTATGAATTCGTTTTGGTTGGTTGTATTCTGTTTTTGTACAAATTTGCACTATTTGTTCTAGTAAAGGAATATTAAATTTAATAGTCTATTATTTTGAAGACCGAATGTAATAAATTTCGATTTATGTAATCTGTTGGATAATTTGACGGAGATAAATAATTTCCCGTAAATTAGCAATAATAAAACCACACTGAAATAATAATTTGGACACACTAAAAATATCTACTTACAGTTATAAAATAATCAGAAATGAGTTGCAATAATGGAAATAAAAGAAAATAAAAGGGAAAGGAAATTTCAAGAACTATTTTAGTGTTATAAAAAATATTTATATGCTCATAATAAAAATAATTTTAATTTATTTACTATAAAAACTGAAGACTCATCAAGCAACCGGTGACTATGAGAGTTGAGGAGAGAAATATAATGAGGTCATAGAAAAAATATGTGAAGCGCAACACATTGAAAAATAACCCTATAAAGAAGTAGAAAAGAAAGAATTTGCCTTCTTTTTACATCAAAAGAGCAAGAGAGAGAGACAAATGAAGAAAGGGAGAGAGGGAGGGAGAAAGAAAGGAAAAGAGAGGAAGAAAATGAAAGAACGAAATTAAGAAAGAAAAAAGATAGATGAAGAAAGACAAAGAGAAAAAAAGAGACGAAGAAGACAGAAAGAGAGGGAAAGAAAGAAATACAAAGAATGGAAGAAAAGAAAGAACGAAAGAAAGATAGAGATAGAAAGATCGAAAGAGAGAGATGAAAAAAGATAGAGAAAAAAGAGATCAAAATAAAGAAAGAGATAGACGGGGAGAGAGAGAGGAGGAGGGAAACTAACATAACTCGACCAAGTGGAGAGTGAAAAAGAAGATAGTTCGTCACCATTTACTAAATACATTTTCAAAATAGAGGTAGTTTTAAATTTGTGTAAAATTAACGATTTTTGAGATAATAATTTTTTTAAATTTAATAGTTCATATTTCCGAAAATAATGTTTCTATTGTTAAAAAATTGTGTTAAGAAAATTGTTTTACAGCTGGCATTTACTAAATAAATAATTTAGGGGAACAGACCTCCCTACCTTCCGCCATGTTAGCTTACGTACCTTTTTGTAAATAACCATTAGAGATAGAGATCTGAAATTTTTACCACTATTTCCTACTTCCTTTGTTAACATTTTCTCCAGAGGATTTTGTTTTATCTCAATTTATTTGTTCAGTAAAATCTTTTTTATGAGTATACATTTTTTAAACGTAAAAGTTCCCATACAATATTTTTAACTTTTTAGTTTTTTTGGTATTTATAAAAAACAACTGGAGTGGTTGGTTTAATAATGCCCTCCATGTGTAGGGATACCAAGAATTTTAAGAGAGAAGTACAGGAAGTGCTCTAAAAGTAGTTATATTTCAACAATTTGCTGAGTGAAGAAACTACTCAACTTCACTTGAAAATGTACACAAACACAAGGACATACATTACACGAGTAAAGTATAAGAATGCCAACACAATGGTAGAGTGCAGAATAAGGAAAAGAACAAGAAACAGTGAAAATCAAAGAGATGTAGATGTAGAGGTATGGATTAGGATGTTGAGACAGTAAATTTGTTTGCATCGTGGGTAGTTGGGTAACGAAGCATACTTTACACCGAGGGAGAAGCAGTGTTGCCAACACTGAATAAATGTACAAAACAATAAAATATGGACATCTAGATAACCGTTTACCGCTATGTATACGAAATGTATATTACACTTCTAGATTTAGAAGACACTGATTTCAACAGCTACATTAATTATTCTTGGTTTGAACATAGTTAATTTATTTTCTCCCAACAAAACATAACTCATAATAATTGTTACAATTAATGATGGTTTTATTAATTTTAAAATGTGGCGAGTTGGAACAATATGTTTTACATCTTTAATTGTATCTTTTAAAAATATCACAGATATTTTTTCACATACTGTCAGATACCTTTGAGTCCATTTTGTTACCTTAGAAACCGTTATTTTAAAGAATTACAAACCAAACCAACTTATCTGTACATAGTGTAATTAATTGTATATTGTTAAGTTATTGTGTAATTATCATCAGATTTATTCTACTGTATTTATTGTGTAATATAATTTAAAAAGTGTATAGGCTAGTTTTAACGAATTCGATGTATTATCTCAAATCAATAAATATAAATAAATTTTAAACCCTGTTTGCTTCGCACGCCAACACCCTTCCTTCTCCGTACTGGCAATGAATACTTAAATGTTAAGTATTTATGTATTTATGTTAACATTTAAGTATTCATTGGTACTGGTCTCACTAAATTTATATGCAGGCTATAATTTATTTTTGATAAAGGTGTAGGATTCAGCATAACCTCAAAGCTAAGATGGTAATTAATATTAAATTATTGGTATTTGTGTAGGAAAGCGTGACCATATACAGAATTTGTTCATATCCTAAGTAGACACTTAACTGAGTTTAAAAAGGCAAAACATAACGCGCAAAGCCAATTATTATAAAAATTCCGAGACAAAAAAAAAACGCGTAAAATTCAGGATGCATATTTCAGCCACTTTGGTTATGTTTGCACTCAATACTTCACAGTGCCACCAATCAGATAAATAATAACTGTCATAGAAACGAAAATACGAACAAAATTTAAAACCAGAATAAAAGAAATATTGTTATCAAAACAATCGGAACAAATTTAGTAAGTATCATGAAATCATTATCCCAGTCTCTGACATATATTAGTAGTCCTTCCATTATAAAAATTCAAGCAAAGCAAACAAACTCGGCCGGCTTTCAACCGACTGATAATGCTACATGTAACCTATAAATTAATAGTAGACGCTAGAAACATAAATCGGTATAACATTTGCTAGATGTATCAAATGTTACATATACTGTAGCGACTGTAGCATAAATTCCCTTTGATCTTACAAACTCCGAATGGATAGCATAATTTTTGCTAGATATAATTTCGTTTCAAACTTAAATAATAACAATTTTAATAAGTAGCTAATAATTTCGTTTTCAATTATTGTCTAATTCATTTTTGGAACGAAGTTTCTTAACGCTGGTTGCGGTAGGAGTTAAGGTGTTAACAAATATAAAATGTAATGCGTAACGGAAAAGTGTTATTAATTGGTTGCTGTGACGACGACAAATATAAAATACCAGTAACGAAAACAGAGTTACCAAATTGGTTGCTATGGTAATGAATGTAAATACATTCAACAAACATGTGTTTTGATTCATCAATTTAAATTAAGAGACGATCGGTTCCGTCCGGCGAAGTTCAGATATTATCGTCAAGAGCTGAAATACATGCAATAAACATAAAATGTTCGTTCATCAGTTTAGGCCTAACCTAAAATTATCGTGTTTACATTTAATTTATTTTACCTGCCTTAACGGCAACATACAAGACATACAATAATTTTAGGTTAGGCATAGAAGGTAATTTTAAGTCTAGGCCTAACCTAAAATTATTGTAAGCTAATGTATGATGACGTGTAAGACAGGTAAAATAAATTAAACACAAACACAATAATTTTAGGTTAGGCCTAGACTGATGAAAGAACGTTTTATGTTTATTGAATGTTTTGACAATGAATGGACATTTAACTGTTTTTACCGTTTTGGCTTCGATGTTATAATTAATTCTACACCTTTATTATAATAAAATTAAAAGTATGGAAGCAGTAAATATTTGGTAGGCCTATAAGAACAATCTAATAATAAACGGCAATTGACTACAAAGTGTATGGTTGTTGTTGTTTCTATGGCGGCATTAGTCTAATATCAATCTTATGGAAATTAACGAAATTGTATTAAGTATTAATAGCTCCATTATGGATAAAAAGTTTTAAATTTATTTCTAATGTACTATTTTCAGTAAAACCAGCAAACCTGTGCATAGGCTACAATTGGGTATACAGAATATAGGCTACCCTGATGTGTACAAAATGCAACACTGGACAATTACAAGGAAAGCGCTGATTCATGATTGACGGGATGAATAAATTCACTGCAGTTTGGTTGCAACACATGAATAACCATCAATCCCAGCCCTACTGCCAATATAAAAGCGACATTACTTCATACATCGTTTCATAATGTAGCCATACACACTCACCCCACTGTGGTTAATGTGAGAGCTAATATTGTTAACTAAGCGAAAGCCTGCATTTGTTTTGTCTGTTATGGTAATAAAGGTTTAGCTGGGTTTAGTGTTGAATAAAAACATCATCACATTTAGGTTAAAACTTTCTCCGTTTCTGTCAGCACGTTTGTCCGTTTGTCGCAGCCTTGATTCTTTCCGATATCTTAACATTTTGAAATTTATTTAAAAGAACACCATTGTTTTTTTTTACGCCACCTATACGCCCCATGCACCAGGCTTGCGCTCGGTTGTTTGTGTAAAGTCAGTTTTGCAAACACGACTCACAAGTTTACCTCCAGGATGAAACTTGACAACACACGTTCACTGCTAAGGAAGCACATGTGAGCTTGACACTGAACACAATGAGAAGCGGCCGACGCACAGTGTATTGCACTCCAACCCCCGTATTCAGAGTATTTACAATACACAATGCATTGCGTGCTTCACACGCCATCCCGTATATTGGGAGTATTTTCAATGCTCAGAACATTGCGTGCTTCGCACGCCAATTTTAAGCCTATGTGCTATGGACGCACAAGTTCGTCCGCTTTAAAATATTAGTGATTATTACTTAGAAAGGTTAAAAAAAAAATAAAAAAAAAAGTAATTTCTACTTATTTAGCCTATAAATATAAAAAATAAACGGTCAGCTCCTACCATAGGAAATACGAAATTTGAGTAGCAGTGAACGTGTGAAGTTTGCTATCCAACCTGCAACACTATCCAACAATCAAAGTAGGTTGGATAATAACACATAGTTGATAAAACATAAGGATAAAAAAGTTATGTAGGTATTGTATCATTAAATAATAGGCCAAGAAACACACCTTATTGCTAGGTTGTTTACAAAAAGATTTAACTATGATTAGCGTACAAAACTAATAACATTGAAATTAAACTAAACACTAATTTAGACAAAGTTTGCAAATACAATAACCCAGGTGTGTATAAACTAACTTGTAAATCCCGGTCATGCAATAGTGCGTATATAGGACAAACTGTTAATTTTCATATGGCTGCAATAAAACTGGACCAACCGGAAAAATCTAATTCGCTAAGCATATTCTGGATAACCTACACTCGTATGACACGCTAGACAGCACAATGAATATCTTAAAACAATGTGACAAAGTATAGGCCTATGATATGAATGTTTTGGGCAATTTTATATACTTATTGAAAGCTAAACCATCAAAATTAAAATAATAAATAAACAAAATAAGGTTTGAATCCGACATTATTTATTCTGCATATTTGGATAGTGATAAAATACAAGATACAGCTGACCAAACGCAAAGTGTATGTTGGGTACGTCTGTAATGTGTGTTTGGGTATGTATGTGTTCTGTAATGTTTTTATGTAAAAAATGACTTTGACGAAGCAGTGTAGCGGAACAACCCTGAATATGCAGAATACCATACTGCTGAATATACATTGAAGCAGTAAAACCGGTAAGAGAGATGACATCGTGTATGGGATGACCTATGTAAGTTAAAATATTTTTAATATACATATATATATAATTTCTAATGAAACCCCAAAACGTGTTCTGAGGACCATGATCGGTGCTCATTTACTACTTCCGATCTTAGATCTCACCATAAGGGTCATTGCAGTAGCTCATCTTTCCTATGAACATTCGCTAATTAAGTTTTTCAGTACAATCAACACTGTAAGCAGGGGAAATTCTAATAAAGTGTTTATAAAAATGATTATGTACGAGTATATATGTACGTTATAAATAAAATGGTGAGATTAGTCATTTGTCGACATAACAGTCCCTAATGAACTTAAATAGGTACATATTTTTAATAGAAATATATATTGTGGCGTCACATATTATATTTTTGTTTTTATAATTATCTTTCAAATTATAGATTTTGTTTTCTTTACTTATGTGTTAGTACTTATTTAACTTTAGGACGGCCTACAAAAATCGAATAAAAATAGGTGTAATTTTTGAACATTGTAAATTTATAAATTGGGTATAAATTTTAATTACGTTTTTCAGTATAATCAACACCGTAAGTTTACAAAAATGGGAAATTTTAATAATTCGATCACGCAGCTGAACCTCTAACATCGGTTGAGACAATTTCCATAATGTTTATATGTTTTAGGATTTCAACCAACTATTTGGGAAATTGGTCCACTCATGAAGTCGCTGAATAGCTGCTTACGAAATATATTAGTAGTATTTGTTTGCACCTAAGCCTACAGCTTCGACTCATTCGCTCCTTCGTTCCACTCATGGCGGAAAAACTCGCAGAGTTTGAACTCCGATCCTTGAGGCCTCGGATTATTAACTGCTTCGTTTCGCTCGAAGCGTACAAACTCGGCAACTCAGTAAAGTGTCCAATTATCGGAAGTGTTTTTGCAGGAATTGGGCACTAAAATAAATAACACCATACATTGTAAACACGAAATTATAGCTTAAGTCCGATATGTAGAGATGACATATTGAATCTGAAGACAATAAACCAGATACAATGATTGACTCCTTAAACCAATTGCACAGTAACATGATATTTACATACGAGAAGGAAAAGCATGCCACAATCAGCTACCTGGACATCACTATTTCGAGGAATAAAAACGAAGTCGAGTTCATCATATACAGGAAACCAACTAATAATTACACAATACACGACTTTTCTAATCACTCAACTAGTCATAAACTATCAGCATATATCAGGTTAATGATAAACCGTGCTTTAAAAATACCTTTAAGCTTAGAACAATTTAATTTAGAAATCGAATATATAAAAGAAGTGACAAAATTCAATGGATAACAAGAGCAAATGTTAGACAAATTCCTTTTACTGATAAGGGAAACTAAACAATCAAAGTAGGTTGGATAATAACACACAGTTATGATAAAACATAAGGATGAAAAAGTTATCTACTTATATAAAGCTAAACGGTAACACTGATTCACTGACACTAATTATGAGGCAGTTCCCGTAATCGTACCCCCTCAACCTTATACTTGAATTAAAGCTCTCGACGAGAAACTTTCAGAAAATTGCTAAAAGTTAACATTTTAAATTTTGAAAGCACCTTTTGGGCGGGAAAGATTTTTTATTTTTTTTTCACTTTGATCGCGTTTTGTAAGAAAACGGTAAGAGATAGCAAACATTGTTAAATACAAAAGTTGTAGAAAGTTTAATTTAAAACCAGCGATTTTCCATCACATTTAAGATCCAATCATCCGTTTAGCCACTATTCACCCGAGAAGGAGCTCCGGCACACAATCCTTCAAACTTCCAATATTTATCTTACGGAGATAGTGTTTAATGAGTTTGAGTCAGCTGCCAAAATAAACAGCTGATTTATGCTCGGTCACAAACGAGGCAAAGATTAACGAGATTATTTAGCGAATTTTCTAACTGCGAGCGAAGCGTCCAGGGGCAGAGCCCCTAGTGTATTATACAGGGCCGGAACTAGGAGATTTGTCGAGGGGGGCAAAGATCAGTTTGCCGCCCCCATCTCCCTCCCTCTCTCTTCTCTCCCCCACTATTAAAATGTAATACCTCCGTAAGCCATTTTTTTAGATGAGGTAGTTGAAATTACACACCAGTATGTTATGAAGAAGTACATGTTTTTTTTTTAATGAAAAACACTTATTTATTACATTAATACACTTAACTTATAGACGACTAATACAAATATTTTTTTAATTTGTAACTCAATTGCAAATACGCAAAAAAAATACGTCTACAATGTCATTTTAGCTTGGTCGGAAGTTGGAATGTTATGTATTTATTGTACCTAAAATTGAATTCTTCGAGCCTTCTTGGCTGCAGATGTCGTAAAAGTTGAAAAGGGAAGCTCGTTGGTGTTCAATAATTGATATTATGCTTAGATTAGAAAGTTTCTTCTGTCCCATTGTACTTCTCATGTAGTTTTTGATGATTTTCAGTTTACTAAAACTTCGTTCTTCAGATGACACTGTAGCTGGCAGCGTGAGAAACATTCTCAGTGCGGTAATGATGTTCGGGTAGCCTTCCTCCAGTTTATTTTTATAAAGTTTTAACATTTCTCTTGATGTGACTTCTTTTAATTTATAGTCAACTCATAAAGCGTGGCGCTTGAAACTTTCTATTTCAAATTTTAATTCTTCATTGTCGAGATCTGCAGTGTAGATGTTTGCCAATTCTTCTGCTTTCATTTTTAGATCTTTTACTTGCATTTCTTTGATTCGAACTCCATTCAAAAATCCAAACTTGCTGTTTATATTGTAGCCTACATAGTAAATAAATGAATAAAACAACTGTCAGTTTTAAAAACACACGCAGACAACACAACTTAACTGTAGCTGTGGCAACTGGCAACAGAGAGCCCAAAATCATTTTAAGGGTCTGCTCCAGTAAACGAGAAAGCAACAGGAAACGCACTTCCGGTATCACTGTATCCTATCTAAACAGTGCAATTTCTTGCAGCTGAACGCTATGACATTGCCTCATTTCAAACCATTTTATAAGTCTATCTTTTGTAATTGAGTGTTGAAAAAAAAGACTGAATATTCTTTATAAAATTTCGGATCCTTCTTGCAAATTATTTTTCATTATTAATTTTGTATTGTATTAGGAAAAAAATTCAAACTTTGTACTTACAAAATGTCAGTTACTTGACAAATGAAAGAAATTTAAAAAAATATAAATTGCAAGACGGATGCGTATTGTGACTGTGCTTAAAATGAGACCTTGCAAACAATTTTATGATCAAAAGTAAACGAAATAGGTGGTTTGAAATTTAACATTGCTCTTATGGGATAAAAATCCATTTTATTTTTACTGGAGCAGACCCTTAAGGAGGTAGGGCGGGCGCATCGCGTCGAGGCCACACTGTTTTCCCGCCCCCGAGCGCTCAGGCTACTAATTCATACCAGTAGTAGGCATAACACTCACTCCAGACCCATGAGCTGCGTTAATTCTTGTGTCCTTTAAGACTTAAGAATTAACTTGTTAACAGTATAATAAAGTTTATAAATTATGCAAAAAAAAATTAATAAAATGAAACAATATTGATTGTGATATTATTATTTTGAAAACGTTTTAAATAACTTAATATTTTTTTATAAACTTTTAAAATTTTGCCGCCCCTGATATCTGCCGCCCGGGGCACGTGCCCCCCAGCCCCGCCCTAGTTCCGGGCCTGGTATTATATCATTTAACTATGAAATAGTGTACAAAACTGATAACATTGAAATGAAACTAAACACTAATTTAGACAAAGTTTGCAAATACAATAACCCAGGTGTGTACAAACTAACATATAGGCCTAAACCATGCAATAATGCGTATTATAGGACAAACTGATTATTTAAAAAAATGATATAAACAGCATATGGCTGCAATAAAACTGGACCAACCAGAAAAATCTAATTTTGCTAAGCATATTCTGGATAACCTACACTCGTACGACACGATAGACAGCACAATGAATATCTTAAAACAATGTGACAAAGTATACAGGGTGACTTATTTTAAGTGTGCCACCATTGGTATATCAGAAACGACAAGATTTACAGGAAACTTTAAATGGGGGACTTCACCTACTTTTTAGTGGGCATTAAAAATATGAATTTGAAATTTCGAAAATATGCCGCCATTTTCCAATATGGTGGCCAACTTTCGAATTTCTTATGGAAACCCCTATTTTTATGACGGATTTGGATTTAACATGCAATTTAAGACTTTTTTATTCTTGGTGTTTTTTTGATAAACTTAACCGTTTAGCCGCTAGGAGCGCTGAAAGTTTCAGAAACTCTTATTTCAACAATTATTATTAAAAAGGCATATGTTACCTTTGCAAACAAAATTTAACTCAAAGTGCAATATTTTTACAATGGATAGTTAAAAAGCTATTTTAATTTCACAAATACTTTATTTTTTACAACAAACTTACTTAAATTACTGTTAAAAAATTTCTAACGCAACCACTGTGTATTGTGTAAAAAGATGTATTTATGAGCGCAAGCATGTATTTATAAAGATGGAGGACATTTTGAAAACCTGCTTTAAGTCATAAGTGATTAAGTGATCTTGACAGCGTTTTGAGTTCCAAAACATCTTGTTGCCATGATACAAAGAAGTTTCTTACAATACTATGTACGCTTTACGATGTAGGAGAAGAAATCTGTAAAAATAATACAGATGTCATGTAAGCTATTTAGCAGCTTTTAACAGAATTTAAGTACTTTTTTTGTATAAAATAAAGTATTTGTGAAATTGCAACAGCTTTTTAACATGCCATTGTAGAAAATATTGCACTTTAAGTTAAATTTTATTGTTTGCAAATGGTAAAACATGGCTCTAATAATTGTTGAAATAAGAGTTTCTGAAACTTTCAGCGGTCCTAGCGGCTAAGTTTATAAAAAAAAAACACCAAGAATAAAAAAAGTTTTAAAATTGCATGTAAAATAAAAATCCGCTATATAAAATAGGAATTTTCATAAGAAATTTTAAAGTTGACCACCATATTGGAAAATGAAGGCCATTTGCAAATATTTTAATAACTTATATTTTAATTTTATTTTAAAAACAAGGAAAGGTTCCCCATTTAAAGTTTGCTATAAAATTAATACTTTCTGAGATCTCAATGGTGGCCTATTTAAAAAAATCACATTATATGTACCTTTTAATTATTTAGTTAGCAGGTAGGTAAGATATAACCATAATTTGTGTAACCTCGAAGAAACAACAGCTAAATAAAAAGCCAACAATTTTTAGCAGTACATATAAACGAAACAAATAATCACGAAACATGCAGATCAACAATGCTATACACCTAAAATGTCAGGTGCTTGCTAACAAAGGATTTTAACCAATTCTAACCTAAACATTTACTAACCTAAAATTACTTCCCCTACATACAGAATACGAAAAAATTAACACTACCGAAATTGTAAAAGTTTTAAATGTATTTTTAAACATTTTTCAGCTGAAAACCTGCTAAAACCACTGGGAACCTGAAGCCTGATTGCCATCTGCAGGTTTAATGATGTCTTTAGTACGCACATGTAAAAACATTCACAATATTACGTTGTGGCTTCTTTACGGCATAGTCAGGATCTAAGAAGACTTGTTGTTTGCTTGTTGATGTAACCGTTTACCATATATAATCTGAAAGCCATACATTTTGCAGGAACCCAGGATTCTTATAGGTCATTGCTAACATGGAGACACAATAAACTACTCTGTCTTTGTGTCCCTGAAATGTAAATATTGACTGGTTTGTATTCTACACGGGGATCGACAAAGATGTTCAAACCTTCTCAAAGTCGTATACTGATGGCGTTCATTTACAAGATGGACTTGCTGAAGAAGTCTACCGTGGTTTGTCAACAATACTCATCATTACGTCACTACTCGGTTGGTGTTTGTGATATCGTTCTTGAAACTCTACAGCAGTTCGCATCAAACTCGGACCACCAGAATGACGATGGTTTCAGTATGAGTAAGATGACAAGAGAACAAAACATTGTCAACAATACTCATCATTACGTCACTACTCGGTGTTTGTATATCGTTCTTGAAACTCCAATATGGTGGCCAACTTTCGAATTTCTTATGGAAACCCCTATTTTTATGACGGATTTAGATTTAACATGCAATTTTAAGACTTTTTAATTCTTGGTGTTTTTTTGATAAACTAAACCGTTTAGCCGCTAGGAGCGCTGAAAGTTTCAGAAACTCTTATTTCAACAATTATTACAAAATCACTTCAATGTAGGTAATACAAGGCATTATTATACTGTATTTCTCCGACATATGTAGTTCGTAAAGCCAACCTAGGTCGCAGCACCAGCTAGTGTAGTAAGTAGTTTTGATAGTGTAGGTTACAGCATTTGTCAAAAAGAAGTAAGGAGCAAAAAATAATTATTACACATGAGATATTTACTACCAAACAGGTTATAGGACTCGTTACTATCTGAAAACAAAGACTTATTGTTTCTGCGAAGTATGTTTACTACAAACAAAATAAAATTATTTTTAACAGCTACTTTAAAAAGTGTCAGCATGTTATTTAAAATGAATTAGAAATCATTCTGAGATTAAAATGACCAATTAATACAACTCACATAGGTAGGCCTACTAATTTATTTCACTTGAATCAGGATAAGAGTCTAGTTAGTTGTGAAGATTAGATAGGCTAATTTCCAGATGATTAGGATGAAAGATTTCGCCTAAGGATACAAATTATATTACTATTAAAAAAAAAATTAAATCAGACCGTCATAATGAATGGATAATGTAATTACAATTTGTCAGTCGGTGTATAATTATGAAAGTAGCCTAAGTCTAAGTTCATACACTTCAGTACAAAACGACGATGTGCACACGCCAAATTATTACCTTTAAAATATTAGTTATTGTGCATTTGTGATTTGTGTTAGTTGACTTTGTATTATTCTAATAAACTAACGACCCCAATTAATTTAGAGCGAGTTTCTGAGAATGGAATGAATTTCCGAAACGCGTCAATAAATATGCAAGTAAGTTAATACTTGAATTGATTAAGTCACATTAGACGGACAAAATTATAATTTTTTCCATAGCAATAGTGTTTGTTGGTTTTGAATCAAGCAGTAGCCAGTAGGGTAGAACATTTTCTCTAATGTCCCTATTAGGCTACCATATTATTATCTATAAATAATTGGCTGTGAAAACAGGCTCAGCCTAATAGGCTCCACAATCTCTAAAAGTAAATGACACAAACAATTAATTGAAACCGTTAAAGAGTGTGTATTCGGCGGATAAAGTGTTTTCAACAACCTGCACCAACTAATAATATCATAGAAAAATTATGTCAAACTGGAAGCGTTCCTTATTTTATCGAGCATGGCCAATGGAATCCGCTGTAAATCAGATATTATAATATTGTGAAAAAGTTATTATGCCTTTTGTTGACTTATATGTTTCTGCCGAGAGTCTTAGAAACCCAACTAACAAGATAGGACTACGACTACTAGCTATACACATTGCAGATGTAACTTTTCCTCCTTATGCTGAACCTTTGTATGGGGTTTTCAAAAAACAAACATTGGTAAGATCCAGTGATATGGGCAGGGTACCCATTGGGAAGGTAAATATAAATTGGATATTTACCCAATGGTCATTTAAATACCCAAAACGACGGTATTTTAAGTTTTATACAACATTTTTACTTTCTCACTATACTGTTAGTAGTATAGAGAAAGAATATTGATCGCAAAAAAATCGATGTTGAGATTTTTGTAGAAATATCCGTTTTGGGATCCCCTAAGTCCAAAAAAGTGTTTTTTACAAAATGTCTGTCTGTATGTATACAAAGCTAGAGCTAAAACTATTCGATTGATTTCAAACAAATTTGCACCAGAAATGTCAAGTAGGCTTTTATAGATGCACGAAAAACGGTTTTGAACAATTTTGAAAAACAACCCCCAAAAATCAGTTATTTTTTTTTAATAAAAAAACGGCTCTAACGATTTTGATAAAATTTGGCTTATTTGTAGCCTTTAATGTAACCTACCATATGCAAAAAAACCGCATCTTTCTAAAAATTATCGTTTAGCTAATAATTATAATAATTGATTTTTGGCCATAAAAAGGGGTTGTTTTTCAAAAAAATTTAAAACCTTTTTTCGTGCATCCATACGGGCCTAATTGACGTGTTTTGTGCAAATTTGTTCGAAATCGATCGAACAGTTTTCTCTCTAGCTAATAATAATATTTTTAGTCAATCTCCTACTTTAATATCACCTCTCCTACCCATCAATGTATAAACACACTGGATCGCTGGCTGCGTGTATTGAAAACGGTCCGGCTGGCCTAGCCGCTTCCCCCACCACTGGAGGGACAGCAACAACACGTGAAGCATTCAAAGTTAATGCAACGCTCACAAATGTTTTAATTTATTTTGCTCAGCTTCAACAACGGCACCAAACATTATTTATAAAATAATCATTTTAATTTCTAAACAATATTTAATTGTTATACAGTATGTAACACTTATTTTTATAGTAAACTAGTGGACCCAGCAATGCTTCGCTATTGCTTGATTTAATTTAAAAGTTAGTAAAGTTATTCCATTGACTTAAGTGATCGAATTGCAAAATGATTTTTATGCCACAAGAATATACTACACAAATTTAGATCTATAGTTTGTAAACCTTTATCGATAATACACCTTTTGTTTGTTTTTACCTAATCTAAAAAAACTGATAGTTGTGATAAATTGTAAAAAACCTGATTCTAAATTAGCCCAATTGGTTGGAAATAAACGTGTTTTGGTTCATTGTAGGCCTAACCTAAAATTATGTTCAGTTTTTGATGCAAATCAGTTGTTTTATATATAATATGTAACAACCAATGTTTGAAAAATTTTAACATAGGGTCTTATTGGTTGCCATGTTGGTTACAAAATTACAACGAAATAGTAAATAAAGCAATCAAAACGGCTGTTTATAAACAAGCCATGAGATTGAGTATTATCCTAAATCAGCTGTTCATTGGATAGTTTTTAATTACTATTAAAAAACAATCTAATTTATACTGTTTTAGCACGTTAGAATTAGAATAAATTGTTCTGATTTAACAATTTATTTTATAAAAAAAAGTAAACTTGGCAAAAATGGATAAATTCTAATAGTCAATTTTGTAATATAGGCCTGGCTCATTTCTGAAACATAGTATTGAGGTTATGTTTACTACTGTATATTTAGTCCTGGTTTCAAAACATTAGTTGACAGAAGATAGTAGAACAAGGACTAAAATCGTAATGAAAGTTTCTCATGTTTCTAAAGCATGTATTTGAGGTTATAATTAATCTTGTAATTACCGTTAATATATTTAAGCCTGGTTTAATAATTTTACAAACCAATGTACAAACGAGCCAAAGATTAACGAGATTCATTAGCGAATTTTCCAACTGCGAGCGAAGCGAAGCGTCCAGGGGCAGAGCCCCTAGTGTTTAGTAACGAAAGGAAAAAGTTCAACTTTAGGCCTATATAAAAAGTAGTAAACATTTTTTGTAATTTTTTTCATAAATGTAAAAAAGTTTCGTAATTTAGTTCTAAAATAGAACTGTATAAAAGTATTGATCAATCTCAAATTTCTTATTTTGAAAACACCAGTTTTTATGTTCCTACTACAAGACTGCTAACAAAACTAGGCCTGTTTTGAATAGTAATTTAGGAATACTATTTCCTCTGCCCAAAAATGACATATTATTATAAAAAAGTGTAGAGGATAAATCAAAGAATTGAACTGTATATAACAACAACAACGTGTATCACTGTCCATCTATCAAGCTGCCCACCGCGGGTCTATCCCGCCAGTGGAGGGGGAAGCTCCACGCCGGCCGGCTCGTTTCTCGAACCTTTCAGACTACTCAGCGCGCAATCCAGTGTGTTTATACATCGATGCTCCTACCCCACCTACAATAAAATTATGAAGTCACAGTGAATCTGTTTAATAATTTAAATATGTTTGTGAGAAAGTATGTGCCAGTTCCTGGTACCGTTTATTTGATGATGTGTTGGGTAAACAAGGACTGAAACACAGTTATTTGATGCTTTAAATTAAAATTAGCAACAATATTTATCCTTTAAAACTAAAGAAAAGTAAAAATTTCGTCAGGGTATTTACAACATTTTGCGCCAACTACTATTCTTTCAATCATTTTGAATGTTTTTTTTCTCTTAAACTAAGATAAAATGTTGGAAAACCCCTTTCTATTGTTTTAATATATGCTGAAATATTGTATAGGGATTGGTAACATATCATTAAAGTGTATTTTGTACATAGCAAAATACAAAAAAAAATAAACTAGAACCTAATTAGTTACTGTAATTGGCTTTTATTTATAAATAACACCTTTAATAAAATATTTTATCAAAAGCTTCAGTTTTATTACTGGAAAATAGCAACAAAGATGTGGGAGGGGAGGGTACTTGCTTCTTTCGAAGTAAGAATAGACATAATAATAATTTAAGTAAGTGTCGTGTATGTCAAAAGGTAACAACATAAATTTAATAAAAAGGACCTAGAGTAGAACATGTTTTATTAATGATCTTTAAGTTGTTTTTTTAAAGAGTAGATGAAGTTTATGAATCATCCTCTAATCAAAATGCATGACAGGACGTTTGAATAGAATAATGAAGATGTCCTAACCTAACCTACACCTCCCTACCTAGCTTTTTGCCTTCACAATCTCACAAAGTTTCTTTTTTCAATTAAAGAGTTGGAACCAAGTTCAATTTATTTTTACCCAGGTTGTCCCTGCTCAATTAATAATATTCATGGTCAAATAAGGATATAAAGAGAAATTCACTATATATGTTCACTCCTAAGCATGTTTTCTGAATTTTCAGGTTAAACTTATTTTTTTTATTTACCGTACTAATCTTTTAACCTAAGTGCTAAGTCCCAATTCTAATTTCTTTTAATTTTAATAACTTTCTAGTGTTGTAACAACTCTGAAAAATGAGTTTGTGTACATTTCCCAAGGTTTCACTTACTCCGAGATGGGTTTTTAATGAAAATTCTAAAATACCCGGGTTTTTATGAACATTGGGTATTTACCCCAATTCATAAAATCCTGGGTATTTTACATCCCTAATAAGATCTACACAGACACTACAAGTACTGTTTAGACTGTAGTAGGAATCACATATAACATGAATTTTGACCCAAAAAATTTTATTTCAGTTCTTTTACCTATGTAATTTCTTAACTATTTATTTAAACAAATTTTATGGAATAGTTTTAGTGTCGTTTGAATAGGACTATACTGCATTTAGTTAACTATAAGGACAATAATACGAAGCACAAATTCAATTATATCGAACACAAATCATTTACTTTATTCAATCACAGATGATTACATTCAAGGTACAATGTAGTTAAAGCCTACAATATTATTACAATGTACATAACATAGTTAACATCTACAACAACAAGACATTATTTTATATTTCAATACAAAAATATTTTACAAAAAAGCCAACAACGCAAAAAAAAACTGTTACAAAGTATTGATTTGTTAAATTATTTGTAAATATTTTGCTATTGAAAATAATTCTATTTCAAAGGACGGAGAGAAGAACGAGTTATTAAAAATAAAACACATTAGTTTTCCTAAGATTTTGTATACAAAATTTAACAAAAATAAAACACATTAGTTTTTCTAAGATTTTGTATACAAAATTTAACAATCATATTATAGCACAAGAGGCAAATGAAAGTTTATTTTCAAAACATAGCTAAAAAACTAAACACACAAACAAAATATAATTTTTAATAAAAACAAACTAAAGAAAAACACTTGTCTTATTTTTGACTATACTTAAGTCAAAAAATTTTTTAAAATTAAATCCAAATTCACTTGATATGGTAAAATACATGAAAATATTAAAACTAATCAAAACTAAATTCAGTTTATTTTAAAATATCTTAATGGTAACCAACTTTTCTCTACGATTTATAAAATTTATCAGATCTATGTATTAAACCAACACTCCAACCTAAATTTAGTAAACTAAATGTATTACCTAAATTTAGCATTTGGATTTAGGGTCATAACCGTATTTATACACCAATCAGAATTTGGTTTCTGACGGCAATGGTGTCTTGCCCATGCTCGTTGGAAGAACCAATATGATGTGAGCTTTTTGTTACGCCTTGCGCTCGCTCTATTAAAGACCCAATCGCTACGATGATGATTCCATCTCACTTCTGAGCGAGCATCACCTGAATTCAAAAACCATTCTCCACTTAAAATAGTCTTATTGTTCATACTATCATCACCAATTATGATATTCCATCTTTTAATGTTGTTTTTCTGTTCTATGACTTTAGAATTTAAATGTGCCTTGTCATTCATAGGATTTATAATCTTCTCTTCGTACTCTAAATTATCATTTTCATTCCAACTTTGGGTAGCATTTTCTATATTTAAAATTTTTTCTATTTTTACATATTTATTCTTGTTTTTATCTTTTGGTTGCTTTTGAAATGTAGATTGATCTTTTTTAAATTTATTTTCATTTTGCTCATTGCGTTTAGTGCCTTTATAATTTAGTTTTTGTTGTAGCTTTTTGTTCTCTTTATTTTGTTTTTTCTTATATGTTTCATTTTCATTAATCACATGTATTTTATTTTTTTTGTTCTGTACCAAGTAATTTTTCTCACCAGCATCTCTATCCAATTTATTTTTCTTTAATTCTTTCTCCACATTTCTATTTTTCTCCTTTCTAAAATCACAGAACAAATTCTTATCCACATTATCAATACCATTCTGCAAACCACACCAATGACTCTGGATATTACTTTCCAATTTCTGAACATTATTGAAAATCTTGTTTGCTAATTTATCGAGAGATTTCGTTATACCTCGGTTTATTTCTTCTACAATACCTTGAGACACTCTCAATTTTTGTTTTTTTAATTTCGCGTTCAGAGGCGAGTTTTTTGAAAACTGCGATTCTAAATCGCTCAAACCCACAAACAATGAGTCTAAAATCATCAAAGATCGGCCTATTTTGAACTTACTATCTAGAGACATATTTAAATCTGTCAACATTTTAAAAGTTTTTCCCAGCTCAAGATTGTCAAATTTAAAATTATTTTCTACTTTTTGGTTAATCTCAATATCATTCTGTACAAATGTATTAGGATTGTCAGATTTTTTTATCAAACCATCGTTTACTAATTCATCTGATTGTGTTTTTAGTTCATAATTAAATAGTTTATCATGTTCAGTTTTTAAACTTATATCTTCATCAATATCCACTGTAACATCCCCATCGTCAGTTATACCGTTCAATTGCTTGTGGTAGAAAATATTTGTGCCATAATCGTTTTCTTCAGAACATGTCTTTTCTTCAATATATCCGGGTATGTTTTCGCTTGTTACATAATTATATGTATTGGTTTCTTTAACATCATCTGATGCAAGACTTTTAGTAGATTGTAAATTCCGCAGAGCACTACCATCTGGCGCAAGAATTTTAGTAGAGTGTAAAATGCGCTGAGCACCTCCATCTGGTGCAAGAATTTTAGTAGCTTGTGAAATGTGCTGAGCACCTCCATCTGATGCAAGAATTCTAGTAGCGTGTAAAATGCGCGGAGCATCGTCTAAAAATGATAAAATTAATTAGAAACAGTTATAGAAATAGAACATTCCGTTAAATAATTCATAAGGTTGTTTAGGTCTATAATGATATTGCCATTCAAGAAAACATATATATTAAAAGACATAACATTAACTCAGCTATCTGTTTCTCTTTATATAAATTCATCTTGCCCTTACTCCCATTAACTGGTACTGTATATACACAGTGTGGGAAACATACAGTTTGAAATGATTACAACTAAGTTCTTTTGCAGAAAAATACATAGTTTATTGAAACAAAAGGAAAGGTCAACATCCTCCATTTGATCCAACAGAGTTACTTATGAAAAACAATGTCAGATGGTTAATTAACGGACATCATGATGAATGCAATGT
Source organism: Philaenus spumarius (assembly GCA_018207615.1). Taxonomy (NCBI): domain Eukaryota; kingdom Metazoa; phylum Arthropoda; class Insecta; order Hemiptera; family Aphrophoridae; genus Philaenus; species Philaenus spumarius. The sequence continues at coordinate 152,422 of JAGFPH010000911.1, read as the reverse complement.
AATGTCTGCTGGAAATCACCCATAACTCGACCCAACAGCTCTTGGTCAATCAAACTCACCTGTTGAGTAATTGCAACTTTCAACTCCAATAAAGTTTGTGGGGTTTGGATTATAAACTGCTGTTTAAAATTTTATAAATAAAAATCAGTGGCAAACAAGTCTGGTGATTTTGGGAGTCAAAGCACATCACTGAATGAAGAGAAAACAATGCTTACAATGTATGGCAATGTTCCCACACTGCACCATTCCTTGAAAATAAACCACTTTCATGGTTTGTTGTCTCTGCAGTAATCTTCGCAGTTGTGATAGAAAAAACTAATCCAGCCTATAAACGTAATGTGTAGAGTTTTAACTGCGCTCACTAATTATAAGCGGGGAGTGGAGGTTTTTTTGGATTACGCCAGACTGTTCAGAAGCCCAAAAATAAATGTTTCATTTATTAATTCTCGTTGTTGGTATTCCATCTGACTGAGCTGTTGAACAAGAATATTTCATAGAGCAAAATGGAATTAGGATGTGTTTTTTATTTCATAGGGATAGAATTTTAAAACCACATATATAACCATGTTGTTAACAGATTCATGGTTCATCGTATACTACATGCAAGTCTGACACACAGATGATCAAGTCGGGCTACTGATATGAAACGAAACAAGACAGGCCTTTCTTAATAAGGCAACGTATGAGATGCTTAAAAATAATAATATATATATGTATATACAGTGCTTGATTTGTGATGGTACGCACCGGTACGCCGTACCGGTAACTCTGATTGGGAGGGGGGAAATATAAAACGTAATTTTTAGAGCAGTGGAATGATGGACTATTGTGGTGGGTGAAGCGTTGTAAAACTAGGTCTACTTGGTGCATGACTAGATTGTATCTTATCTAGCCGTATGTCAGATGGTACTTTAGGTGGCCAGTTGACTATCTTTTCCCAGAGAGGACAGAGTTGTATAGAGTGGTTTTCCCTATACCGAATGCATTCGGGGCAGTGAGGCTGGTGGAAACCACCATTAGTGGCCAAAACTCGGCAAGACCGCGGCTATTGAGCCGCGAGAGCAAACGACACTGCTTATCATATCACATCATATATACCTCTAAACATCATTCAAAAATTATGAAACTTCACAGTTCGAAGGACCAAACCTTGCTGAAGGCAACAGTATGTTTTAAATGTACAAAACTTAACTCTGTCGAATGAGAAAAATATTTTTCTGATACATAAATTTAATTAAAAAACAAATGAACATTAAATTTTCGACATGCGAAGGAAATTTTGTTATTTGGTCAGAGAAAAAATGATCTGCTGAGATCCCTATGTTGCCAAAGAGTTTATTGTTTCATATCTGAAAACCATTTTCACCTACCGTTAATACTTACTTAGCAATCGATTATTTAAAGTGTTTTAATTAAGTATAAAAGCCGCGCTGTAGCTGGCTCGTCGCGCAGTTTAGCCTACTATTATTGCACATAATGATTTTGTTAGTTAACTATATATGTTACGTAGAGGTGTTTTATTATTTTTCCGGCAGTGGGTGAATCGGAATGGAACAAGAATAGCACATGGCACTGGCTAAGGTCACGCCTAGTAGCCGCCATCTTGAGCGGCCAGTCGGCCTCACCGGCGAGCCCCAGTGTCCATTCTATATAACTCTGTCGTCTCTGTCTTTCTCTAAACTCCCCGCCCCCTTTATAAATTTCATGGTAAAACATTTAGGGTTTAATCATTTTTTAAATATTTAAGTACCTACGTTCAAATTTACATGTGTTCAGCTAAACTACCTTTTTGTAACAAATCGTGATTCCAGATAGAATGTAAATAGAAAAATAATAAAACATGTAGTAAAATATTGTTGGTGAAAATGTGTATTTTTTCAATCTCAATTAATTTAATATTGCACTCAATATTGAGATTGCTGAAGTAAGATTTTCCTCCGTTTATGTACTTTTTAAGTGGTCAGAAAAGAGTTAAAATAACGTTTAAAGAAGTCTATATTTCAAAATTTGGCCATACCCCCCAACCCGGTAGTTCACAGTACCGGAACTTCTTTTTTTACAAAACAAGCACTGTTAAACATATATTATATATATATATATATATATATATATATAGGCAGAGTTGACACCCGCCACCCAATATGGCATATCCAAGTATGCCCAGTGGATCCAATGTTTCTGGATCAACCTTTATTGCACTTTTCATGTCATCAGCAACAAAATCCATATCCATACTTAATCCAGGTTCATGAGATGTCGCTAAAGTTATCCATTTATGCTTACGTTGCCTATATTTACAACTGTTTTTTAAGCAAGACATTAGAGCCAAGGATGAATCGTAACACATTAATTCTGCTTCAAAACAACAATTAGTCACTTGGTTAGGATAATTAGTTTCTGAGATATGATGCCATTTACAGGACATGTGTTTTATGGAAAAGTTGAGAATCGTTGGTTAAATTCGTGTGTGTGTGTCTGGCCGCCATGAATAGTGTGATTGCACTACAAAATGTAATTTATTTTATACTAACACATTTTTGATAACTAATGAACTTTCATTATTCCAATAATTCTCAAAGCTTTTTAAAACTATCACAAGACTCTATTTATTCCTTTAATTTCTAAACTTGGGTTTGACGTTGATAGCTAATGATTGGATGTAGGTCAAGTGCTCCCCAATAAATGACCAAGTCATCATAACAGTTGTTGTTAACATAACAATTTGGTTTTAAAATATCTTATACAAAATTATAATCTACATAAATAAAAATGAAAATGTCCGTTTGTTCAAAATCTTAAATCTTCAAAAGTTCTTCACCGATTACTTTGAAATTTTCACACAACATTGCATTCGAATACAAGCATGTTTTTATATACTTTTTGAAACACTGCGCAATCTTTGGACATAAAAACAACAAAAACTATACTAAATATTTAACGCAATGAGAGCGCTATATACTAAATAATAATTAAATATGTTTAGTGTTGGTACAATAATCAGCTATTTGCTCTAATATTTCCATTAACAGGTAATTTTAAACTTTAAAACAATTATCTATATTTCTAAATTTAAGTTAGGTTTTTTTAAATGGCGCCATCTATGGACGTACAAACAAGACACACAATGCTAAATATTTTTTACTGCAACGGGATCCCCATTATAAATAATAATTCAATATGTTTTGTTTTGCCACAGTAATCAGCTGTTTCCATTAATGCTGATTTCAAACTTTGAAGCAAATATTTGTAGTTTTAACTTTTCCGTAAGGTTTTTGTTTAGGTGTAGTCCTGAGCCTTGCTGGTTCTTTTAACCTTCATTATAACTGCTGTTATAAAATATACAAAATAGTTACATTTTTAAATTATCATTATTTACTATCTTAGTTTCAAGGTTATTATTAATCCTACACTTTTATTATAAAGAAAACAAACATATGTGTATGGAAGGTTCCAACGGGGTTGGCGTGGGAGCACACACAGGTCTCACCTAGTTATTAATAAAGGCCATTATTTTCGAAAAAGACAAGTGATAAAACTAAAAGAGCCTTAATTAGGGTCAAAGTTATATTAAGTTCTTTACTAGATAGAATTTTAGATATTTATCTAAATTCATTAATGTCATGTAAAATTATTTATAGTTTTCGTTACGATAGATGCTATAATGTGCATTGTTGTGGCACTAAAAGCCATGACTTTTGTCGCAATAAAATGATCCTTAAAAATAAATAATTAATTAAAAAAACATATGCACTAAAAACCTTGTTTATCCGAACAAAATTTTGAAAAAAAATTTTAAATACTGTAAATATTTTTGTATACAGTAATTGAGCTCGTCACCACAATTCCCCTTGATTTACCGTCATAATTATACCGTCTTGTTTTGTAAGAAATACAACACAATGCAATAAATGTACAGTATAGTAATAACAACAGCTATCATAGTAATTAGCTTTGTATGTTATCTGCGAAGCAAAAAACAATAAAACACAGTAATTTGATTCGAAGACGGTATGACAGTGCCGAGCGTAAGGATAAAATTGCGGACGGGACTGTACTGTTGAGCCACATAATTTTTGTGCGCAATCTAATGTGCTGTTCTAGTTCAGTTAGTCAGTGCAGCCATTATAGTAGCAAAGTTATTCAGCAGTTGTTTGTATCCAGTGTGTTTAAGTTGACTGTTTCCTTTTTTTTAATCGTGTTAAGTAAAGTTTTATTTATTCCAATCAGTTTTTAGTTCTGTGAAAATCAATGTTGTGAACTTGAGGTAAAATGTCATTAAAAAGAAAGACGATGGTTGTAACGTACAGTACTGTATTTTATTATAAAAATCTAAATTTTAGTTGTTCAGTTGTTTAAATGTTACACAAAATAAATAATTGCATTGTTTCTATAATTTTCTACTACATATTATTAGATTTTTCTTTAAAACTGTAGGCCTGATAATGGTAAAAATACGGCAAAATCGGTTTATCTAAAATTTTGTTTATTTTGTGTACACTGAAACTTCGTTTATCCGAAATTGAAATCGTTTATTGAAATTTATTATCAATCCATGTTTCCTGAAGATGTAACTTTAAATTTTCACACTATCAAAGGTATTATTCCAAAGCCTAACTGTGTTCTTAACCACCAAAATATGTATGTTCCCATGTTACTGCGTAGTCATAATAATACCTGATGTACAACTCCCGTTTGAGAATGATTTTAGTGCATTTAGCACATTTTCTTCTTAAACTGTTAACTTCTTACGAGGAATTATTTTCTTTAAAACTTTTCGATAACTACGATGACTGTTATTTTAATAAATAAATGTTTTATGACTTAGTGCAATTGAGTGTGATCTTAGTTTAATGTTTCCTCTCTTCTACTCTTCTGCACAGTTTTTAAAAAGCTCTTTTAATGATGTAGCACATTTTGACCTTTGGTGCCAACAATGCTTATTGTCAGAGTTATTAAATTTGTTATTGTCTTTATTATTTTGGATCTTTACAAGTAATATTAAACTGTTCTATTCAACAAAATCACTTTCGATTAATAAATTAACTGTTGATGTCACAGCTTGTCACAGTTATCTTTATTATTCTTTGCCTTTGAAAATAAATATTTTATTTATTTTTTGTTAAATTAAGCCTTACTTTATTTTATATTATCCTTTTCAAATATATTTGATTTTTGTCTGTCATTATTTTTGTTTAAAAAATTACATAGGTTACATATTCGACAGAATATTGTATTATATATGTTTATAATTAATTTTCCCTTGTTCAATAGATCGTAAAGCTATTTTACCAACTATTAAAAACACAAAATATATAAAAAATAACTTAAAAACAACTTGATTACTTCCAGTTCAATGATAAGTACTACAGCCAGAACAAAGGGTTGGTAATGGTTGCCTGCTATCAAGCATCATGGCAGAGATATTTTTAAATTATATTGAAAACAATTACATCGTAAGTGACACAAACAAATATTACGTCAACATCATCTATTACCACAGATATGTAGATGACATAATTGTTTTATACCGAGGTAGGCTACATCTAGACAAATTCAGAAATTAGGAACTTACTTGAATAGTATACACCCCAATTTAAAATTCACTACTGAAACACAGCAGAACAATAGCATTAATTTCCTTGACCTGACCATAACCTTATCCAATGGCAGCCACAAATTCAAAATATTCCTCAAACCGACCAACACCAACCGATTCACGCCTCATCTAACCACCCATCTTCACACAAAATGGCAGCTTATAATAGTATAATATATAGACTTCATTCAGAACATACCGTTGGATAGAACAGATTTTGACGAAGAAATTAACACGATAAAGCATATCTCTGTAAGCAACAGATACTCCCTGCAATTATCGACAGAATTTACAAGAAACAAGAGAACAATTATAACAAACCAAAAGCAAAATCGGATAACAAATACATAGTTTTGAAATACAATAGAGATTTGCATTACATCGCCAACGACATATTTAGGAAATAGGGTTACACCATTGTGTCAAAGACAGGACACAGCCTACAAAGGGTTATGAACACGCATGCGAATAGTACAGACAAATTTGACACCACTGGAGTATATGAGTTATCTTGTGCTGATTGCAAAATAAAATATATAGGATGGACTGGGCGATCATTCAAGATGAGGTACAAAGAACATATTCCGACAGCTACATTAATACAATGCCCACAAAAAGTAGAATCAAAGTACACAGAGCACCTCATCAATAACAACCACAACTTGATGTCCACAATACTACATCTGTGAGAAAAAGGAAAATTACTAAACGAGTTAGAACAGTATGTAATTTACAGAATGTTCAAAACAACACCTGACCTGATATTCAATGAGAAATTAGGTTTCGACTCTAATGTATTGTTCGACACGGTAATATCAGAAGCAGACGGACAGGACTCCAAATAGATCCCCCCTCCAATCTTTAACTGATAGCAAGATCGTGTTATCATTGAACAAATCAGTACAGCGCGAGACAGTAGGTCTACCGGATATGCGATCGTTTTTAATGTGTGACTTAGTGTTTGTATTTGTTTTAAATGTATGTGAAACTATTTGTTTAAGTGTTCATGACAACGGAGTGACTCCTCCTGACAACTTGATAATGGCTGAATAGCCGAAAAGGCCTGTCGTTTAAATAACATATTAATATATGTTTATAATTAATTTTCTCTTGTTCTGTAGATTGTAATGCTATTACAAACTATTACAAAAACAAAATATATAAAAATAAGGTAAGGAATGCTAGTTCAAAAACTAAAACCATTACTAAATAAAGGAAAATCTGAACTTTGTTCGAAAGTCATCAAGCATTTATGGTGTGCAGTCTATTTTACATCCACTAAATAAATGGAGACAGTATAAAGTTCAAAAATCTAGTTTTTATAAAGAATAAGTTTCAAAGAGATTGGGTTAAACTTGTATCGTTAAAAATCAATGATTACCACTTTAACAGCTGTATTTCGTGGATTAGACTTTTAACAAATGGAGGGTTGAATAAATTGTTTACAAATTATTAGGGTATGAAATTATAAACACAAGGTTTTTCTAGTACAATTTAAAAAACTACTTCAACTTGACATTAAAAACATTTATTTTCAGGTTTTATTTATATTTAAGGATCATTTTATTGCGACAAAAGTCATGACTTTTAGTGCCATGGCAACGCACGTCATTGCATCTATCGTAACAAAAACTAAAAGTAATTTGACATGACATTAATGAATAATGAATTTAGAGTTTAGATTTTGTTGTATACTGAATTCGTGCATCCAATATTACCAATCATGTTGGAGGTATCTCAATCAAACGAGGAAGTACAGAAGAGATGAAGAACCAATACCAATACAGGTTGAGGAAATAGATTGATAGTTGTAACAGCTTGCACTAAAATAGGATTTCTTAAAACTCAATATTAATATTTATAGTTGTCAAACAAAGGGGAACTTACACAGGAAGATGATTGGTAGTAATTTTGAAATGTGGGCCACGAAAAACTTACAACCTAAATCTGTGATTATACAGGACAATACTCCATATCATTCTGGTAAGTGAATAAACCTCTGACAAAGTATTAAATTTTTACAATCAGAAATGGTTACTTTTACTTAGTTGTAAAATAATAATAATGTGCCATCAAATCGTACAATTGCAAAGGCTGAATTATTAAATTTAATAGAAACGTTAAAAAAAAGAGACCAAGTGTTCAAGATGGACAAGTGTAAAGAGCTGCAGATTACCACCATGTCACTGCATGCGATAGTGATGGCTTGGTCAAAAATTAAACACATGATTAGAAATTAAAATATAAAGGGTAACAATTCCAAAATCTTAAGTTGCCACTAGCAAAGCACTGGAACCAGTTGACACAAACAGTTGAACACTGGAACTAGAAGACTGACAAGTTGACTGCAACCATGTACAAAGGCTCGAAAATGAATACTGGGTGAAGGATGGAACAGTTTATAATAAAAGTGAATAATTCAGGCAATTCCTCTTCATCTTAGAGATGCAATGATGTTGAAAACAAAACCCTAATAGATCTGATAAAAAATAAATAAAATAGAAATATAAGCCAATTTTTATTATCGAGAGTAATTTTTATATTAAGTTATTCCATATGAAATCACCAGAAGTGTGACGGGCTCCTCGCTATTAGTTACCTCTGCGAGTCTCCATATAGGATGTGTCCTTCCACTCTCGTGCGAGATTCCGGACATTGTTAGGATGGTGGGTTGTCTGTAAGTGGTTAGGACGTATAGTGGTTTAAGTTTTGTTTATTTTAAACCATACTACTGTCTCTGCTGGTCCCGGTTTTACCATCTCTAACATTAAGACGAAGGCAAGAATATAAGCTAAACAAGTCTACTTCCAGACTGAATATTTTACTCCTGGTTCCTTTCAACTAGTATCCCCTACATTTTAACTTGAAACTTTGATATCAGCAAAATATCTATTAGCCAGTACAGTATGCTGATACTTTAATTATATTATTGTTAATAGCAAATTTCTATTGGTATAATGAACTATTATTGCAGTGACCCATACGGTACGATCTAAGGTTGGGAGTAATAAATGAGCACTAATCATTGTCCCCTGAACACATTTTGGGGTGTCATTAGAAATTATATATATGTGTTCGCACTCTAACGACCGTATTTAAGTCAGATTTGGTCCAAATTTGGTACACATGTTGGTTGTCTATGTCACTCACACGAGTTCGTTCACCAAAAAAATCCAAATTTTTTTTGAAAAGAAGTAACATATGTATTATATGTTTTTACAATCTAACGGCCGTATTTTAAGCCCGATTTGGTCCAAATTTGGTACACACGTTAGTTGTTTACATCACTTGGACAACTTCGTAAGCCAAAAAAATCCAACAACTGGAACAGTTGTACTTGGTTTTAACGGCCTCGGCTAATGCGTCAACTTGGACGTAACGAATTTTTTTTAGTTCCGGCACAATCGTTATCTTTTACGTTATTATAAACCTCTGTTTTAGTGTCAATAAATAAATATTTTAATCACTCGGTTGTAACGTCATAAATCTACAAAATATCAATGCTAAATTTCTCAGAAAATATATTTTTTTTCCTCAGAACTCGAAAAATGTTAAAATTCCCCTTTCCTTTGATGTCAGACTGAATATTTTCTCTCTCTTCAAAATCAAACCACGAAATAAACAAACTACCTATTTTTTTTCCACACGTAAAATGTAACTGCGGCGGGTCCCATCAAAGACAGTAGATGAGGGTTTCACTACAAGCAACACTGCTAACTCTCCCACCCCTCCTCCACACCATGCAGTGTCAGTTGTGTGTAACTAAATCCATGACCTTGCTGGGAAAGTGTTCGGACAATACAAAAGTGCAGGAAGACTCAATCGTATAGCCTGGCGAAACATTTACGTAGTTGTACCCCCCCCTCCCCCACAGTAATGTTGACACTTTAAAATTGTTGCGTGTTTTTTAATTCAGTAAGTTAATATTTTAGTTACTGTAATTTTAGTGTTTTTAAAACAGTGTGTATTACATGTATTTACTCATTAAAACTTTACACATTAACCAATGTTACCTAATTTATACTTGTAGGTGACCTCAGCTCCAATTAACTCGAATTATCCGGACAATACTGTAAATTAAAAGAAAAGTATACTGTTTTTCATTTGAATAAACGTCATCAATAATTTTGCCAATATTAGTAGTATTGTATAGTTGTTTGTCCTTTCACTCAAGATAACAAAAATACAACTTCCTGTTTGTACATCTTTATAACGTCACGCAGATGTAGCGTCAACATTCGTTCGGTCCCTTCGTTGAATCTATAACCAAGTTCAACTGTATATAAATGTATATATGTGTTCGCACTCTAACGACCACATTTTAAGTCAGATTTGGTTCAAATTTAGTACACACGTTGGTTGTCTATGTCGCTCAGACGAGTTTGTTAGCCAAAAAAATCCAATAACCGGAAGCATGTTTTTTAACCAGAA
>JAGFPH010000911.1:112874-139954 GCA_018207615.1 Philaenus spumarius | reverse complement strand
TTACAACGGACAAAACTCGTTGTAGGTCTTGAGTTTAAATTTGCAATTAATTTTGTAAATTTGAATAATATGGACTTGCCGTGAGTTAAAGCCAAATGTAGGTCACGAGATCAGCATGTATACGCGGGCGGTCTGTTATCGGGTAGAATTAAACTTTTGGACCCTGCCTGTCTGAAAAGGATTGGGAACTTATAAAAATTACTTAAAAGATTCCTACGGGAAGCCAAAATCCAAGATTTGAATAAAAAATAAAAATCTTCGGGAAATGCATTACGCTAACCGCGGGTGTATTTACTGCAAGATTAGATATTAAAAAATCATAAAGTTACGTAAGATACGAGCTTTCAAAGAATGAGAAAATTGTCAAAATTCCTCTAATTTAAAAAAGAAAAGGTTTTTTAGGCTTTTCTTAAAAAGGCCTAAAATAAAGGTGAAATAAGTGTTAGCGAAATTTTGTCATATAAAAAAGTTAATGGTAATTCATAAAGTTTAAAGGATAAAAAAGTAGGTTAAAAATAAAGTTTTTTAAATTCTAACTAAAACAAGTTTTAGTGTTGATAAATGTAAATTATAATGTAAAAGAAAAACTAGAAAATTTATAAAAGGAAAAAGGTGATAGAATTTGCACCTTCACAGCTAATGAAAAATTTAAACTCAAACTTTTAACAATTCAAAATAGTAAATAGTATGCAAACGAAGTAGTTATGTAAAAATAATCCAGTATTTGAAATATGTTTCGGGAGTAAAGTAAAACCCTAGTTTGTGAAAAATCGTTGAAGTCCCTAACCTCACAGCAAGACAACCAGAAGCAGAAATGAGATGAAAATCCGGCTAGTGAATGAAAACCAACGGACAAGAAAAGTGGAAAAAGAAAAACCGAAAGAAGTGTGAATTTAAGACTTTTCCGGGAAAAATCGCCGCGGAAAAACACGCGCGGGTCGTGTACGCGAACCAGGAGTCGTACGAACGTCACTCGAGTTCGTGTGGAAAGATAACAACGAGCTGAGGAAAATGATGTCAGGTTCAGGAAAATCGGATAAACCCTGGAAGAGTTACATGGAAAAAGGATTTCCATAGCACAAAACTGAGGGAAGCCAGATAAGAACGTAAGACAGTAGAGGGGAGGTCCAAAGACAAGACTGATGGAAGGAGAACAGGGTGACCAGTTTACGAAAAGGGGCGTACTCAAAGAAAAAATAGAAACTTAATTAAAACAAAGGCTAAATCATGTTACAAAATTATGAGAAAATTATAATAAAATTCAGGATGAAAAGTTACGTAGACTAGTAGTTTGAAATTGGCGAAAAAATGGATTTTAAAGCATTATGGAAATACAGTGGGAGAAAGCTTAGGTTGGCAATGAAATAGTGCCGAAAAACCTTATATAAACGATTGCTCGGGGAAACTCGAGAGCCTTATTATTTTTTCGATGTAAAGTAACGCATCGAGGAGGCTTATTATTTCTTCGACGTAACATAACGCATCGCGCAGAGCCTTATTATTTTTTCGACGTAACATCACGCATCGAGGATTATTATTTCTTCGATGTAATGTAACGCATCGCGCGCAGATACTTGTTTTTTATAAAATACTTTAGCGTGCTAGAAGCTGAGTATTTTCTTCGTCAAACCTTAAATTTTTATAACAAGTAAGAAGATACGTCATTGCGGTTATCATCTGGGATGCAGCAATAGACACCGCATTAACTCTACAAGAACTTCAGTGGCAACTTAGTCTATACAAGTTGGCCTAACTTGGGATTTTCTGGAAGAAAAACATAGCCTACAGGACAGCTGATACATGGAGTGATTCGTATAGCTTCCAGACAGGACTCCAGGACACCACCAGGCAGCCACCAGGACATGCAACTGTAGCTACGAGGGAATAGACGAACCGGGATAGCAGACACGGCATCACCACATCCATCTTTAAGAAGCCATCCATCATACATCCAGACAACCCTACAGGACTCCACCTTCACCCACAAGACAACTCTATCAGCACGCAGAACATCTGTAGCTTGTCATCACTAGACAGCGTTCGCGGTTTTAACCACCAACGTCGCGACGCCTGGACAAGTGTGAAAAGGTCGGTAGAAGCGTAAAATACGTTAGTCCCCATTAAATTGCCTGAAGTAAATTCAAATAAATTTATTTTAAATACTGGGTTACTTAGGATGTTAGATTAAGAAATTGGTAATTAATTGAAGAAATAAATTCATTAAATCGTAAATTCAAATTTTCATTAAAGTATAAATTACATTAAATTGAGTAATAAAATATTAAAATAAACTATAATAAATTAAGAGATTAGTTCTGCCTTATAGTTTTAAAAAAGTTATTATTTTATTTGAGAAGAAAGTTATTATTTGGTTTTATTTGAAAAATATTAAATACAAGAATTTTGTTTTATGTTTAAAATTAGAAAAAAGAAATTATTAAAATTTTATTTTGTTTTATAAAAGGTTATTATTTACAAAAACACCTAATATTCAAATATCCCAATAGTTTATGAATTTTAGATTAAGAATTGATAAAGTGAAATTTCATAAAATAATTGCAAGCACAAATAAGCAATTTACAAGGTTAGTTCCAGTGTACTCACTCTTCAGAGGTTTACAAAAAGTAAAATTATTAACTTGTGTTCTTACTGAGCTAAAATTAAAAATAAATTACTGGAAGTATAAAGTAAAGTTTCTGGTCAGAATAGTCAGTGAACTGAATATTCGACACATAGTTATTTCACCTAGGCCAAACAAAGTGAGATTGCCTATAAGACTTCCAGTAGGTGGAAATAACTTATTCTCCAACGAAGAATTTTCTAAAAAGGGGATTCATTGTAGAATTGGCGCTGCCAGCGTGAAAAACGACGCGTTGCAGTTGTGGCCAAAACAAATTATTCTACAACTTAATTCCGCTAAAAAAGAATATTCGTTGAAATATATATATGTGTTCGCACTCTAGAGGCCGCATTTTTAAGACCGATTTGGTCCAAATTAGTACACGTGTTGGTTGTCTATGTGGCTCGGACAAGTTTGTTCGCCAAAAAAATCCAACAACCGGAAGTACGTTTTTTGAGATTTTTACTACGAGAATGAAATTTTTTAGAGTTTTTTCTAAAAATATAAATGTAGGATGTTATTCTGCACATTTTGTTTTTTTACGCGACCTTATAGCTCGCTTGGTTCTCCAAAATCAACCAAAACGTAAAATACCATAAAAGTACCCGGTTCGAAGCCAAATGATGCAAACTCGTGAGGCCACTAGGTGCAAACATATTGCGTACACACAGACAGCTGATCAACGCCTTCGTGAGTAGACTATTTCCCAAATAATTGTTGGTTGAAACCCTAAAACATAGGCATATAAACTTAATTTTGGAAATTTGCTCAACTCACGTCAGCGGTCCAGCAGTGTGGTCGAATTATTTCTATTTCAGTTTATTTTATTTACTTGTCCTGATGTCTCATCATACATTCACAAGGTTACATTACCCATTCTAATTATGTTTATTATTCTTCCCAATAATGTTTAATGAAGGAGAAATATGCATGGAAGATAATGATATACAGAGTGGATTTTGCTTTTTGTTTGAAAGTGGATCGTTATTATTTATTATAAAGCAAAAGGGGGGGGGGCTAAGCCCCCCTGGATCCGCCACTGCTGATGACCAAGATCAATAATGCACTAGCGTACGTGTTCACGGATTAAAGCGTTTCCACTAGGTACTTATAAAATTGAATTTAAATATTGTTCCACTATACTATACCGTGGTAACAGAAAAATACAAGCAATGCATTTTTAATTTATTTACTGAACCCATCTTACCTTAAGAAAGAAAACAACCTTTTTACAAAAATATGTTAATTTTTAATGTTTATTTCTTAAAGTGTTTTTGTGTGAAAGATACAAAAGTAGTAATGTAAGATTATATGAAACAAAAGCATATTGTGGAAAATACAAAGTGAGAAAACATGCTGGGTTTTGGAGAGAAGTAAAGGCAGTGACACATACAGGTAAGGATTACATCTCATGATCTCTTCTACCATTGTAATTGACCAAATCAATAATTTTTCCCACAAATACGTAAGAAAATACGGCAAATATTAGCATTAAAACAATATCATTACCTACGGATTTGATCAATCTCTGGACGGTTATTGGTCTTCCAGATTCTGTTTTGCTGACAAAAACATCTGAAACATAAATAAACGCATGTCTTAGTGAAATGTATCATAGAAAACCCGACAGACTAAAACTAAAATGACATAAAACTTAATTATTTATCAAATTCTATGAGCTGCATATCCAATTCTATGTAACAATTACATAATATTAAGGGCCTTTCAAAAGTCAGTGTCAATTTTAAATGTTTGTAGGTCAATTACTTTTGGTTTAATCTCAAAACTAAATCCACACAGTTTAGTCAGTTTGGTCTAATTTTTTGTTTAAGAAGTTACAAAAGGACTAACGAAAACCGTCTCCTTCTCAATTACGGGAAATCTCTAGCTAGCTCCGTAACGACTTGGATACCAGAAATGCAAGCCCATTGTTTGGAGAACATAACCTTCATGCATGAAGGAGCACTTTCACACTTGCAATCAGGCTAAAACGTCTTTAAAATTTTGCAAACTGTGTAAAAGGAAGACACTGTGCAGGCTCAGTGATCTCCTGACTTACCCTATGGTTCTGGCTCAGGAGCTATATGAAGGACAGGGTTTAAAATCTAAACCAATTCAAACAGTCTTGATAAATTTGTAGTTTAAAATCCATTCTGTGGTTTCCAAGTCACTTTAATAAATTATATATAATTACCTATTATATCAGTCTTGTGACTTCGTTCGCTTCTATTCTAAGACGCGTTTCAGGTCTGTTGTCCCATCCTCAGTTAATTCGCTCTGTTGGAGGTCGTTAAATATTTATATTACAAACACAAACACATGAACTTAACACGGAACATTTAATACACACATAAATATAAACATATTTTGGTAGGATATCTTATTAATGCGCATATTCGCCTATCATGCGTGACACTGATGATGGATGATGGAGAACGTTTATATCAAGGCTAGAGGGTGTTTCCATTCTTATCAGACCTTGAACTCCGTGTGTATTCAATGGTCGTATCGTACAAATGATTTGATTTGAAAGACAGTTGTTCGTTCAGTAAATTTTGCGGGTTTTTCAAATGTGCCTTATGTATTTCGAATTCTTTGGCAGCGTTCATAATGTGCATGTAATGTACAGAACGAACAACAGTATTCAAAGAATCTTGCGCACAAAACGGCCAACTCCTATAGGCGAATATGCGCATTAATAAGATATCCTACCAAAATATGTTGATATATATGTGCGTATTAAATGTTACGAGTTGTGTTCGTGTGTTTGTAATATAAATATTTAACGAGTTCCAACGTAGCGAATAAACTGAGGATGGGACCACGGACCTGAAATGTGTCTTAGAATAGAAGCGAACGAAGTCACAAGAATATAAGATGGATATAATAGGTCATTATATTAATTTATAGTTATATATATAAGTTTGTAGTGTTTGCTGTGTGGGAAAGGTTGATGCTTGTTTAGGAGCTAAGTATTGCTCGCTTATGCATAACTGGAGTTTTCATAAATAGTCCTACAGTGGATGTGGAGGTGCTACTTGGACTCCCGTCTCTAGACATCTACACAATGTCGGAGGCAAGGCAATCTGCATACAGACTGACAAGTGTGAATGAATGGCGGAAGGGCATGTACTGGAGCAGACATAGTAAACACTGTACTTAAAAACTCGGTGTTAGGCATGGTGTCTGTCGCAATGAACACTAAGTATGTCATCAATAGACCCTTTACAGTAACTATTGTAGATATCATATGTTTATTGCATCATATGTTTATATTCTAGACAATAGTCATATGTAAAATAACTATTCAGCAATAGTTTTAGTACATTGTTATGTTCAATTTCTGTTCGATATAGCCGAGATTAATAAAAAATGTGTTATAACAATATCTAGTTATAGTTAATTAACCAATTCAAGACACAATAGTAACCCTTGAAACCCGAGAAGACAAAGAAGGAAACAACGAACCCGGATCTGCAAAAGGAACTCTAGTCTTGATGGGCAGAAACTCGGGACATGGCGCATACAGCGCACCACCAAGGACAGACAACAGTGTGAGTCTTGGGACGCACTGCACCTTAATTTGCTAAGTTGGTTGCAATGATAATAATGATAATAAATATGCGAGAAACGAGTGATGGCTTAACCAATCAGCTGTTTTATCGTTTATAGGGTTGGGAGTGAATCGCAGGTTTTCACCAATTTTGCAATTTAAAATAAAATATTTTCTTAATGATTGACTATGGCCCAGTAAGAATATACCTTGAAATTTTTGTAATTTTGTCTTCAGTAGCTCTACGTTGATTCAATCAGTCAGTCAATACACTTCTTATTCTATAATATATGTAGATAATTGCAATGTTTAAAAGATAAAAATAAACATCTATTACGGGAGAGGTTAGTTTATTTAGTAGCAATGGCAATGGATAAATATTAATGTATGCCAATGACTATCTATCAAAAAGATGAACAGTTTAAATGGGTAGGATTCAGACCAAGAAAGTAGGTATAAAAGTGAGTTTGCGCCATCAGTCGCTAGGAGCTCTCAGGGCGCGTTATGCCGGCCGAGTGTGGGACAAGGATGGAAAAAGGAGGAGAGACAAGAGGTCCGACTCCGTCAAATTCTAGCGGCCGATGGCCCTAACACACTTTTACACCTGCTTTCCTGGACAGAATATTTAACATGGACACTTTTCGTTTTATTGATATGTAGTAATAGTGTATACTCAGCTGACTGGGTCCACCAGTTTTAACAAATCAACATAATCAGAAACTTTTTTTATGAATAGCTGACATTGAAACCCTAACTGTTAACCTAACCTAAACAGCCAACTGAATTCAACGTTCTTACCAAAATATTAAATGTTTGGGAATGAATTAACTAATTATATATACCATTTGCTGAGATGACATTGATTTTATTTTGTATTAAATTTTGTTAGTAATGTTTATACTACAGAAGGAAAACAGTTGCCTTATTAAATATATCATATACAGACAAAATACAATTGACATTTTGTACTTAAAAATATTTTATTGAATTTTTAAATGTAAATGTCCTTTTTAATGTACTTTCTAAAAACGTAAGAATAATCTAAATAAAATTAACTATTATTTGACCAGCTTGTGGGACTGGTGGCCAAGCCATATTGAGGCTTGTTATCTGTTGAACCACAATCCTTTGATGTTTAAAATATTTACCGATATTCAATGGCTAAGATTAAGCCACTCCGCGTCAGAACATCTGTATTTGAGTCTGCACAGATCTTACTGTTGACAAAGCGCATGACATGACAAACTTTAGATCAGGCTCAACAAGTCATACGGTGCGGAAACATTTTTTTACAGTAAAATGGTATATTACTAAATTTGTCGTCATCAACTAATTATAAGCCGTGGCGGTATTCGGACAACTTTCGGATCCGGAGGTATTTAGACAGTTGTTTTTAAAAGTCGATTACTTCGAGCCTTGACAGTCAAAGGGTTAAAATCAAATTTTGTTAATTGTCTTGGCAATCAGCTTTGCTCCTAAAAAAAAATATAATTATGCTGTACATCACGTCCAGTGAAAAACAACAGGCCACACCAAAGCTGTTGTTACAAGGCTTCAAGTAGTTCTGTTTTTACGGAATATCCAAATGGAGATGTATCGTATGTGTTCGGACAGCAGACAATATTGTGTGTCTCAAAAATATCGTCAATTTAACTATTTCTCATCTGTACTTCATGGTACGGACACAAATTAGTCTTTAATTTACTCAAAGAGTTCAAATACTACCCATTAAACTCCTGTTATCTGTGAGTGGTATAAATGCTTGGGCGGTACTTTTAAACCAATTCTTTAATTTTAAATGTTATTAAAATTAAATCTGCATTACTTCAGAGCTGGTGTTTTCCTAATTTTTGACAAATTATGAAAACACTTGTAATTTTCATTTAACTTAAAATCTCTTAAAATATTGTTAAAAATACTTATTTGGACATTAAATTTAAACTTTCTTTGTCACTTGTCTCTGTCTCTCGCAACTATAGCTCATGTTTTAAATATAAGTATTCCTGATAGCCGACATGTTTAAAAACTATAAACTACCAAAGTTAAAACACTTTAAAATTATTGGCTTCTTGGTAAAGGACTGAGAATGCAATGGAGAATGTCATTGTATCGATCTACAGATAACAAAGTTATTTACTCTTGAGTGCCAAACTATCTTATCATTTTTGATAATACTTGTTCTCAATACACTGTATATCTATGCCAGGGACCAGTGAACGGTTTGTGAGTACAGTAATAATGTAGACTGTCCGAATGGAAGACATATGCGAGTGTACCAACTCATAAGAATATGTTTAACCCTAGAACTGATAGGAGTCGTAAATTACGACTCATTTCAACATTTGTGAAGGGATAGTCATAATTTATGATGTATTATTCAGCTGACGATTCTCTCGGTCTCTGCTAACTATAGCTCGATGAAAGTTAAACTAATCGAATCGTCAGATTATATCCTACAAATCTATTGTAAAATAATCAATAGTTTTGTTATAGTTTGTTTGTATACTGGCCGAAAAGAAATTCAAACACCGTGCACTGCCCAGCTGACTGTTCAGTTATGATATTAGTTTTTATGAAATAACTTTTTTTTTATATAACTGTACACATGTAAGGACCTACTTTTGTCATAAAGAAACAGTAAACATTTTTTACATTTTACTTTTGTTTCTAATTTAATTTCTATTCAAGCTACAGTAAGTAAAAGTAGAAAATATCTTTTTGTTAAACAAAAACTGAATTCTTTACCAAGGAATAACATTTTATGGATTCAGATTGGTGCACTTGCTATAATAGTATCACGTTCTATAATTAATTCCAAAAAAAATTATATAAAACACATCATGATTTATCTGTATAATATATTTGCTATGATTTTTTTCAAACCAACTGCAGCACAAAGTGCTAAAATCGCTTATCATTCTGGGAATTTAACCTATCAGTTCTAGGGTTAATCAAATATGTTTAATCTCTATAAAAAACACTAAACTATCTGAAAGACGTCTTAATATTTTGTCTACAAGTTATTTCCCTTCGCTATTTACTGGAACAAAACACCCAAATCGGATTGGTTGTTGACGTAATTTTCGATTAATTGCCCGCAACAAATAAAACATTTGGAAGTGTACCAGCCTTGAGGAATGCCAACTGGCAATTTCAGATTAGATTTCAACTGCCAACTTTGTTTATTAGATTAGCAGCATAACATTATTCTTTCAGGAGTAATTTAGTAATTAATTGTGATATCAAAATTGTAATAGAAAACAGCAAACAGGCTCGATTACAGAAAAAAATATTTAATTCAAAACATTATTGTTGGATAACAGTTTATGTTCTAGCAGTAGAAAATGTTTCTTAAAACTGTTTCACCGCCATTTGTAAATAATAACAAAGTACTGGTATGAACAAATCTATGACAAATACACCTAATGTGTAAGAGTAGTTTTGAATGCTTTTAATGTTTAGTAAAATGTTAAAGAATAAACTCCAAATTGACATTACAAACTTCAAATCTTGTAATAATATATTATATTAATTACCTTGTAGGTCCGTCTTGTGACTTCAACTGAGTTGATGCTTAACTAGTTTCGGGGTCTTGATCCCATCATCAGATAAGACTTATTTCACTCATATGAGCTCGTCAAACATTAAAAAAAAACACACACACAACACATACACTAAAGAACATCAACGTGTCTGACAACTTAGTGCACTCAGTCATGTCTGTCGGAGTACGCCGGCCAGAGCTAATAGTCCAGCTGATAACAACCTCTGTTGGGCTGTTGGGCGCTTTTAAATGATTTAAAGCCGTATCATATAAATGATGCTATTGGAAGGAAAGTTGATCATTTAAGATGTTATTTGGATTGTTTTTGAATTCTCTGTAGATCTCGAATTCCTCATTCGCGTTCATTAATCTGCCTTTTTTGCAAACGTGTATTGCTTCTCCACTGGATTTAAAATCACCTGGTCCGTGTTTGCTTTCAGCAAGGTGACGCGCGTAGTTCGACTTGGTGATGTTGGTTTTGTTGCAGGGGAGGTGTTCTTTGTACCGGGCTATGCAATTTCTCCCGGTTTGTCCTTGTAATATTTGTTACACTCTGGGCATGTTATTTTGTAAACCCCAGATTTATGTTCAATGGGGGTGTCCGTTCTACGTTTAAGGGATGAAGATATGTTATTATTTGTAGAGAATGCAAGGATGATGTTACATTTCTTGAGAATGATGTTCAACACATTAGGCAAGAGGCTGGTGTATTCTGAGGAAATGTATTTGCTGTCTCTGATTATGTTATTATTTGGATTCGTTCTATTTAGTCTTATTCTATGGCTTTTTATCAATTTGTCTATTATGGAACTCTTGTAAACGTTTGTTACCGCTATGTGTTTAATGATGTTGATTTCTTTATAGTATTCTATCTTGTTGAGTGGGACAGTAAGAAGTCTGTGTGTGAAGCAGTGGAATGTTGCCATTTTCTGCGAGTAAGGATGGTGAGATAGTGCGTGAATAGTGATGTCTGTAGTGGTCGGTTTCCGGTAAATTTTATATTAAACTTATCTGTTGTTTCTGTAATGGTTAGGTTGAGTTGTTGATTATTTTCAATCTCCAGTGTGAACTGTATTTTGGGGATGACATTATTCATATAGTTTAATAACCCCACGGCTTGCCTGTTAGTGCCATTAAAAATTACAAACGTGTCATCGACATAACGACTGTAAAATATGATGTTATGCTTGTATTTATTTTCACTAGAAAGTATGTGTACATTTTTGAAGTGGTTCAAATAGATGTCAGCCAATAATCCGGAAAGCTGTGAACCCATAGCTAGGCCATCTGTGAGTAGAAAGTGTTTTCAAAACTGAAGTAAGTTTTTTCTAATACTATCTGCAAAAGCAACATTAATTCTTCTATACCTTGTTTATGTAATTTTTTGGTATTGATGAGGTTGTTTTTAAGTATATTCATCGTTTTGACAACCGGGATGTTGGTGTACATGTTAACCACATTAAGTTACATAATTTTATAGTTTAATATGGCTTTAAATCATTTAAGCACCCAACATAGGTCGTTATCAGCTGGACTTATTAGCTCTTGCCGGCAGTACTCCGGCAGACATGACTGAGTGCACTACGGTGTCAGACACGTTGATGTTTTTTGTGTTAGTGTATGCGTTGTGTGTGCGTTTTCTTTTAATGTTTGAAGAGCTCATATGAGTGAAATAAGTCTTACCTGATGATGGGGTCAAGACCCCGAAACTAGTCAAGAATCAACTCACTTGAAGTCACAAGACTACTTTAAGGTAATTTATATGTTATATTTATTTGTGACTTGGCACCAAAAATGAATATCTAATTTAAATCTTGGCACAAATTCTAAATTGGATCTGTAAAGATTAACAATTACTTTTTATTTCACACAACATGGGACAAATTCAAAAATTGGTTTGTACTGATGAGTTTCTTAAATTTTAATAACAGCTTCAGATATATACATATATATATTTTAAATTTACTATACGTATATACAACATTCACGGAAATTATTTTCAGCCAGAATTATTGCATTATCTCAGTTATCTTTGACTCATTGATAACAAGTTCTACATCGTTGGATTTGTCTTTAAAATGTCTAAATTTTTTGTATCTTAACATTTTTTCGTACATTTTTAGTTTTTCAGACATTCAACTTTAAAAAGTTTGAACCGCCACCATCTTGAAACGGATAACTGCAACACAATTACATTTTGCACTTTTGTGTGAACCAAAGTGATAAATTTGTATGCTGAGTTTCATGAATTTATCTTAAACCGTTCATGAGATTGTAATTTTTGTTCTAAAACACACATACAGACAGACAACTTGTAAACTAAGCAAGACAGGACACATGTTAAATGGTATTATTTGCTAGTTTTGATCAAATGAGTAATATGGTAAAGTTTGGTAAAACCATTGAACAACCTGTGTATAAACTTCTGAGTTGACTATGGTTTCGTGGTCTAGCAACCATAAAACAAATAACTAAGTGGATGTGTAAGTACCATGGCAACAATTGCAATAGGTACACTCTACACTCACCATATGAAAGCAATTTGAGAATATTACACTCTCTATATGATAGAAATACCAACGATTATACATTCTCTATAATATTGTGAACACACCCACCACATGAAAGCAATTGAAGGTTATGACACTCTCTATATTGTGAATACACTTACCATATGAAAACATTACGAGATGATTACACTCTCTATATGAAAACAATAAAAGATTATTACACTCTCTATAATGTGAATGCACTCATCATATGAAAGTAATTGAAGGTTATGACACTCTCTATAGGCCTATGTGATGCGGAAAATGAAAAGGGACCTCTTGTCGGGAGAGTAAAATTTTCAGTACAGGCAAAATAAGTAGTAAGGGTAAAAAATATCGACTTTTGGTTTTTTATCGATTATTGTTGCCAAACTTCTTATTTACAAGCTAACATCAATTGTAAAGTGGTTTGTAGTCGAGAAATAATCAAAAAATGGTAGCTATGCAACAGATGTCAGGTCTGAGAAAAGGGACCTCTTGTTGTTATGGAGAAGGGTGCGACAAGAGGTCCCTTTTCGTAATGACTAACATTGCTTGCAGAGTCTCAGAAAGTAGCATCTCCTGTAATCTAGCGACTTTTCTGGCAACTAAAAGTAGTTTTGACTAATAGTAGAACATCTTCTGATTACTTTGATACCATTCCCGACAACATGGTCTTTTTCTTTGACTGGTTAAAAACGTAATAATTCGACCACGCAGCTGAACCGCTGATGTGAGTTGAGCAAATTTCCAAAATTAAGTTTATAGGCCTATGTTTTAGGGTTTCAACCAACAATTTGGGAAATAGGTCTAGGTGCTGAATAGCTGCAAAATGGTTCGCACGGCATTCCGCATATTGGGAGTATCTTCAATAAACAAAGCATCGCACGCCAACCCCATGGTAAAATAAACCACATTGCTTTGAACCAGGTACTTTTATGGTATTTTACGTTATGATCGATTTTGAGAGTACCAAGCGAGCTATAAGGTCGCATAAAAAAACAAAATGTGCAGAATAACATCCTACATTTATATTTGTAGAAAAAACTGTAAAAAAAATTCATTCTAGTGGAAAAATCACAAAAAATAGTTACTTTGGGTTAAAAAACGTGCTTCCCGTTGTTAGATTTTTTTTTGCTAACGAACTCGTCTGAGCGACGTAGACAACCAACATGTGTACCAAATTTGAACCAATACGGACTTAAAATGTGGCCGCTAGAGTGTGAACATATATATACAGATATATATATATATATATATATGATTTTTAATGACACCCCAAAACGTGTTCTGGAGACCATGATCGGTGCTCATTTGCTACTCTCGACCATGGGTCTTACCATAAGGGCCACTGCAATACCTCATTTTTTCTATGGAAATTCGCTAATAAAAACAGACTTAAAATCCAACAACCTTTTGTATTATTATATTAATAATAATCTAGACAATATCTATTATTAAAAATCACAATGATTAAAAATTCCTTAATTATGCAAGGTTGTAGCTTACTCTGTGGTAAACAGGTGCATAAATAATACAAGCGTTGGCATGAAATAAACCCATCTTAGCATAATTGCTATTCAAAACTTTAATTGCGTTTTTCTCAAACTTACCTTTTCCGTAACTAATTTTTATTTGGCTATAACTTCCTTAATTTTTAAGATAGAATTATAAATTTTGTGTTAAACTGTTCAGAAATTAACCCTCTTTAAAGAACTAACAAACACTGAATTTCGAAAATTTGCGACAAAAGGTCCCTTTCATATTCTGCATCACATAATGTGAATACACTTACCACATAAATAAAAAACAGAACACAATTTCTCATAAAAAACGTTTAATACTTCAAACGCGTTTCGATGACCAGGTCATCATCATCATCAGTGATGGTTACAAACTTATAACTAATTCGGTAACATGGTTCTTAACTATATATAGGCAGAGTCTTAGTAGGGGGGTTCGTCTAAACATGTAATAACTAATGGGAGAACAGATAATGAGGTAATGAGAAAAACCCATTACCGAAACTCACAAGAAATGTGATTGAAACATTAAAAAATGTCAAAAACATAATAAACAATAATCTCAGAAGGAAACTAACAGTGCTGAAGCCATTATTACCTAGGCTATATTGTCTCCCGAAAGTACATGAAACGGGTAAACAAATACAACCAATAATGTCAGGAATAAACTCTGCTACATATCTGATTGCAAAATGGTTAATCAAACAATTCCAGCAACTAACTCCACCACCTTCAATGACAGTAAGAAACATGTATGAGTTCGTAAATGAGGCTCAACAAATTTCATTATCTCCAGACGAATACCTTGTGTCCTTCGACGTTGTGTCCCTTTACCCCAGTGTCCCGGTATCAATAACTATCGACATGATAGAAACTTGGCTAAAATCCTCCGATCTCAGCAAGAAAGAAATCAACGAATATTTGCTACTTCTAAATTTATGCGTGACCCAAAATTGTTTCCAATTTAATTCAAAATTCTACACCCAAGATGAAGGAACTGCTATGGGTAATCCATTGTCTAGCTTTTTAGCGAACTTTTATATGAGCATGTTTGAAAAAAATGCCAAAAAAAGTATGAAATATTTTCCTAGAATATGAATAAGATATGTGGATGACGTGTTTGCAATTTTCGATAAAAAGGAAAGCCTCCAAGATTTTTGCAAAGAGCTTAATGGGTTTTACCCTTCAAAACAATTCACCACAGAAATTGAGAAAGACAAACACCTCGCATACCTGGAGATACAAGTGATAAGGAACGACAATAACAACCTATCCTTTAAAGTATACAGGAAGCAGTCACACACGGACAGATTTATAACTAATGATTCATTTCATGCACCTGTTCACAAAAGAGCGGCGTTCAACTCTATTGTTCACCGGATGGTCAACTTACCGCTATCACAAGAACACTAGGAAGAAAAGAAACAATATATCTACCGGGCTGCAACATTCAATGTGTACAGTAAAAATATTGTTGATCAGATTATAAAAAAGCTATGTTTAACAAAATTAAGAAATCCAGAACTACACTCAAGAATCACACTACAAATAAACGAAGGGTAAAAATAACTTACAACAGACAATTAGCAAACACTGTAAAAAAACTCACTAAACAAGCACACACTAACCTAAATATAACATCTATATATCTAATTCCTTAAGCCCAAATTTGCAAATGAAATTGTGAGCGAACGGTAGGTCGTAGAAAGCTGGGGGAGGTCTCATTTTAGAGGTCTAGGCATGAAGTTTTGGGGGAAAATATTCATTTTTGTTAATTGTATCACGAAAATTTGTTACGGAATAAAATAATTCCCATTTAAATAGCATGGGAATATGTAAATGTAAGTCAGGTGATTTTAGTGTTAAAAACAGGTGATTGTATATAATAATTCCCATTTAAATAGCATGGGAATATATAGGTGATAAAGTGATTTGAGTAAAAAAAACTAAACTTGATTTTTAGGTAAATCAAGTGATTTTAGTGTTAAAAACAGGTGATTGTATATAAATTGGAAAATTCAGCTATCATAACAACACCTGAATGTGCAGTTTTGTGAAATGTTTTGTTATTGTAGCTGTGTTTTTGTTTCAAAGTGAGAATTAAAATCAAAGCTTAGGCTATATGATTAAACACATTATAAAATTAATTCTACTGTACTTGCTATTTTTACTGTAATGAATAACGCTGGAAGACCACCTAGCAAAGGTAGGCCATCACGAAGAGGTATTGCTCCTAGAAATATAGCCTATATATAGGGGCTATTGCCCCTACAAGCCACTAGTTAACCTCTAATAATAGTCTAGGCAAAATATTAGGATCACCAAAAGATCAAATTCACCACCTTCAGAAGTCAGGTATTTATTGCATACCTTGTGAAATATACCCGAAAAAATATATAGGTCAAACTATAAGAAACTTAAAAATTAGAACCAAAGAACATTTCTCTCACTTTAAGTACAATAGACCCGACAAATCACCAATAGCCAAACACTGCTTACAAGAAAATCATTATTTCAAGATGGAAAACACAACCCTTTTAAAAAACGTAACAAAACAGAACTCAGTAGACACATGGGATTGTTTATATTTAATATCTGTATACTTCATATTTATTGTTATTTATTTATTTGTCACCATAATTGCTTGTATTCATTAATGCTTCAATCATACAAACAGAATCATCACATGATCATAATAATGGTTTATATAAGAGACATCTTATAATTTTGTCATAAATAAATAGCATTATAATAGTACTAAACATTTGATTTTGCTTTGTGTATATGGTACAAATGTATTTTTAGTGAATTTTTTTTTAATGCTAACATTGTAACGTTAAGTGTTACAAAAATAAAATATGATTGATTAAAGTGTTAAAAAAAAAGTGTCGTCGAAAAACTTGAAAGATAAAAAAATGTTCAAACTAATAAAAAACGTTATATGTGGATTATTACTCACCTACACTTCATTACTCTTAATTGCCTCTAATACTCTTCGCTTATTATTCAACTTCAATTACAAAAAATACTTCTCTCTCTTTAACCTCCACTACAAAAATTATTCACCATATAACTCACCTTAGCTTCAACTTACAAATCCACTTTTCACCTTAAAAAACCTCCTTTATTTTACCTTACAAAACTTCTTCACTTTTAACTCTTAAAAAAAATATACATTCCACATATAACGTATCTCTATGCTTTCTTGCCTTTACTATGCATATCGTTACTTATAAAAATTCTTATTTACTGTTAATTTCTCGGTTATGTGTTCTTGACTGCAAAAGTACACACTAGATAGGGATCATGGCAGATGAAAAGAATTTAAGACATTGTGGCGAAACAACTATGCTCTTTACTCACTTAGGCCAGTCGGTAGAGGTCATTTTAGACCAAAAGTTCCAGTAATTTACAATACGGCTGATTTTTTTTTTATAAGTACATTAAAGTATGTAGTAAAGTATGTAGTAACATTAAAAAAAGTTTACCAGTCTATCGATTTCCCAAAGTCGAAAAAAAAAATCGATTATCATTTTTTTTTTTCGATTATCCTTAATATTTCAAGGTGGGATGAAGATAGAGAAAAATAAAAATACCACTGTGTAGGGGAGGTATTTTTCAACAAAAAAGGTCATATGTATTTATTTCGTCCGAGCAATGGTTTCTCTGGAAAAAATTCTATAATGCAAGTATGTATTTTGCAGCAGGGGAAATCACTAAAAGGGGACATCTCATTCATATATTATGAAGAGTTGGCTCATTCTAAATTGGCCGAATTTTAATATATCGAATTGAAACTTGACATAGGAGTTAAAATATATATTTTAAACATTTATGCTGAGTCTCAGCTTGTTATCTTGAAAATTACCCGATCTAGGAGTCGATTTCGATTATCGATTTTAGGAGTACCGGACCCACGAACTAATTTCAATCTATTCCAGTTTCGTCAATTTTTGGAATATCAACATCAAATTTGTTTTACAAGTTGAGTACACCAGTATAAATATTCTTAGTAAGTATGAACAATTTTTGTCATGCTATTTTTAAAAACAAGGCGCTTGAAAATAGTCTTCTGTTTTACCTATCTTGTTTTAACTATAATACATTTGGATTCAACGACTCCATATTCGACATTTTTGAACATATCGATTTAAAAATTGGTACAGAAGTTAAAAAACACAATTGTTTTATGCTATACTTATTTTAAAAACTATATTTAAATAAACGGTATCAGTTAACTGACACAAACTTTCTCCCAACTTACTGTAGTCAAAATAATATTGTTTTTAATCATTTTATTTATTATTACTTTTTACAACAAAACAAAAAAATAATATTCTACCTACGTCAATCGTATAAGAAAAATATTGTCCCAGGCGGGATTCAATCGCGCGACCTTTGAATTACTGGCCGTGCTAGCTACCGTTGTGCTACCCCGTGCGGCCGTCGCCGCGATGCTAGATTAACAACATAAACTTGTTTATTTTTTAACATTTCCCCATAATTATAAAACGCCGAAGTTTTTATAAAAGCGGGTGGTGTCATTTTGTTTGGCATCTTAAGCACTATAAATACTGAAAATTTGATCAAAATCGTTAGAGCCGTTTGAGAAATTTGCATTTTTGTCGTTTTTTATGGGTTTTTAGGGGTAAATTACCCTTAAAAATTAAAAATTCCAAAAAATGAAAAAAACGCCTGGAGATATTAGGGTTTAGTACCTACAAACCAAATTTCATGAAAATCGGACCAATAGTGTCCTCTCTGGTCGTGTATACATACTGACAGACTGACAGACAGACACCACGTTAAAAACACTTTTTTGGGTTCAGGGAGCACCAAAACAAAAAATTCCACTAAAAATATTTTTGGGTTCAGGGAGCACCAACACAGATAATTGCACTAAACAATGTTTTGGGGTTCTGGGAGCACCAAAACAGATAATTCAACTGAAAATTCAAATTCGAACATTTTTACGAAAACAATACTTTCTCCATATACTACGTATAGGGTGGAGAAAGTAAAAATTGACTAATCTGCAGCCGATTAACTCAAGCGTTTTGATGAAAAATCTAAAAAGGTCTAAAATTATACATTTTTAAGTTACTTGTGCTTTGAAAAGTAAATAATAAAAAAGGTTTATACTACCTGATCTTGTTTGAATCTATATATTTAACTTGTAAAAAAACTTTCAGGTTGATATTTTGAAAATTTTCTAAACTGGAGCTGTTTAAAATGAATTGGTGGGTCCGGTACTCCTAAAATCGAGAAACCCATTCATAAGTCAAGTGGCTCTACATCGGGTAATTTTAAAGATAACAAGCTGAGATTCAGCATAAATGTTTAAAATATATATTTTAACTCCTATGTCAAGTTTCAATTCGATATATTAAAATTCGGCCAATTTAGAATGATTAAACGCTTCATATATGAATGAGACTTAAACTTTTAGTGATTTCCCCTGCTGCAAATTACCTGCATTATCGAATTTTTTCCAGACAAACCTTTGCTTGGACGAAATAAATGCTTAAAACCTTTTTTGTTGAAAAATACTTCCCCTACACGCTGGTATTTTTTATATTTCTCTATCTTCATCCCAGCTCGAAATATTAAGGATAATCAAAAAAAAAAATGATAATCGATTTTTTTTTTCGACTTTGGGAAATTGATAGACTGGTAAACTTTTTTTTAATGTTAATCTACATACTTACTTTAAGGTACTTATAAAAAAAAATCAGCCGTATGCAAATTACTGGTATTTTTAACCTATACCGACTCGGCTAACTCATATTGATCAAACAATTATACAGAGACAAATTAATCATTATCATGAAAATAAAATAGAACAAACTATCAATAATTTACATAAGATATAAGTTACAATTATATTGAATAGGTTAAGACGCAATTTGAAATTAAATGAAGTTATCTGTAAAAAACAGTTTAAAAATTTTAAATGCAGACTGAAACTATTATATTATATGGCCATTTATACTCACAAAATTGTTCAAAAACAAAGTTTATACCTAGGATTTTTATGATAACTTTGGATATTTCTTCACACTAAACATCCTCAACGCACCAAAACCGCACCCACTTGGTCACATTTACACAAGTTCTATTTACTCGGCAATCACTCGATGTATCTTGACGCCTAAGCGTACACTAACGCTACACCATCAACAGTTTATGTTGAAACGTCCATTTCTTCTCCTCTATACTAAAAAACCATCTTTTTGTAGAAATTTCTCTAACAAGGCACACCAACCAACTCAACTAAACGCCATGTTTGTCCTTACTCTTGCAGTACATTGCCTTTTCAATCAACCAAAGTTTCACCATCGACCAGATCAAGTTGGCTCTCACACTATGCACTGATATAGACGTTTATGTTATAATTTGTTTTTTAAATATGTTTTCTTCCACTTTATTATTTTTTAATTATTAAAACTGTTCATTAGGTGACCATTTATTTTTCCTTTTTAATTGTTCTTTTCAACAGCACCATTGTTTTTAGTTTTATAAACTCTTCTACACTTTATATATATTATATACTTTTACTCATTAATGTTTTTAAGTCTGCTTTTTATTCTTTATTATATAGTCTGCTTATTTTTTATTTTATGCTTATCTGAATCATTATGTTTTAACTATTTTGCGTCTTAAATGAACTTGTATATGTATATATGAATTATAAATATTTATTATTGAATATTGCATCTCTTTATCTATCAGACCATCCTTCTATGTTTTAGTCGTTATGGGAATTTACTTGTCAAATTTATAATATTTCTGTTACATGGACTGTATGTGTCACAGATATCCTGTTCATGAAATAAATTTGTTAAATTTACTTTCATGAACACCCAAAGTCAAGACAGTCCCTGTAACAGAAAAAAAATTTCCCAAAAAAAAATTTAAATTTCAAAGAAATCTGGTCTTTACATTATTAAAGTTTTTTATAATTACTAGTTAAGTACATCTATTATTAACATATACAAAATTTAAATCACAATTCCAATTTAAAAAACTGTTTGCCAAAATTCACATTTAAAATTTAATACTAGTTGCCACAAAAACCAAACAAAATTAAATTTATCATAAATCATGATTATTAATCATAATCAAACAATATTCAAAAAATCAAACATCAAAATTAAATATCAAAATCAAATATCACTGAAAAATCAAAATTACACATCATTATTCATGAATCAAAATTATCAATCAAAAATTAAACACCATTGAAATCATTCAAATATTAGAGTTTCCATTGTTCAACACTCAACATTGTTATGTTCAAACATTATTCACAAATCAAAATTCACTTATTTATCAAAAATTACACATTATAATTTACTATGGCAACAACTAAAATTAATTTATCTTTAATTTGTGGCAATCATCCTCAATTAACACATTTTAAATAACCATTCATACTACAAATCAAATCTATTACAAATCTTTAAAATTTACATTTACATTTAATATACATTCACTCAAATTTACTACATTATACAACAAATTGTGAATACCATTTTTTTTTAAATGGCAATGACCCCCTTTCAAACAACGTACATGGATCACTCTATCAGAATGTGATAATTAGACGAGAAATGGAGAAAAAATAATAAATCCAGTTTTTTAAATTAAGTTTGTGATGATGTGCGTCAGCAAACACCATCCTTAAAGCTATGGAGGTTTATGACACCAACAAACATAAATCACTGATGTTCACCATGGTTGGTGAACATCAGCTACTTGGCCGTTTTTTAAAGGACGCCGTACCTTGAAATCACCAGACATGACCCAACATTGCTATCTCTATGACCCGCAATGGTGACGCGTTGAGCCATGTCTGGCTACAACACACAAGCTTGTATTAAATTATCAAGTAATTCTTACAATTATTCATTATTTGAACATTTTCAACATGCTTATCTATCTACGCTATGATTAATTATAAACTAACACCCAATACTAGTACTAAGGTGTAGCAAGGTTTGTCGTAGCATAGAATTTTCGCAGCTCCACCACATTGTAGGTGCCTATCTCCTCTCCAGTTTCTATTTCCTCCAATACATAAGCGTTTTCCATCTTTCTCGCTTTTACTTTGTATGGACCTCTATATAATAGAAAAAACTTCTTTATCTCTTTTTTGAGACACGACGATAAGTAGTGATTTTTCACTATGACCAAGTCTCCTGCTTCATAAAGTATGGGCTTTATATTCTTATCATGCAATCTTTTGTGCTGATCAGCCTTCAACTTACTTAGATGTTTCCTTACCAATGCTAATCTTTCATCATTGTTTATTTCATTTTCATCTGGACTTTCAACCAAATTTCTGTATATTCTCGGACATTTCCGTTGATACATTATTTCATACGGTGCAAAATTCGTAGAGTCATGTATTGAGTAGTTTATACATCTTTCTATAAATGATACATAGTCAGGCCATTTGTTATGCTGCTCATTTACGTAGATTCGAAACATCTTTCCCAACTCTCTCATGCATCTTTCGCTGGGATTTCTCAGAGGATGATATACAGATGTGTGCCTAATATGAATACCTTCCCATCCTAAAACATCGTACCATACATTTGATTGAAATTGACTGCCATGGTCACTTAGAATGACATTCGGTTTTCCTACTTCAACCATATAACATTGTGTTATCTTCTCTGCCAAAACTTTCGAGATTGCCCTTTTTACAGGATACAATTTAATAAATTTAGAAAAAACATCCAATACGACAAAAATATACTTAACGCCTCCCCTCCCAACGGGCAACTCTCCAAATAAATCAACCGCGATCAAATCTAATGGCTTATCCGGTATTATATTTTTCATCAGTCCCTCTTTTTCTGATTGCTGATTTTACTTTTCTGACAAAGTATACATCCCCTTAATTTATTTTTAATTATTTTTTCCATCTTCGGAAAACTAAATGTTTCTCTTAAGATACGGTGACACTTGCTGCTGCCAATGTGACCGTACCTTTCATGACAGTCACTTACTATACTATCTAACATTACTGAAGGTACACATATCTTATAACTATCTGAATCGTTATACCTTCTAAATAGGGCCTAATACATTTTTGTAAATTACAAAATATTTCTTTAATTTACTATAATTTTGATCTTTATCGTTTAAAGTTTCTATTATTTGTTTATATTTAACATCATTTAGCTTTTCTATCATTAAATTTTCAAACATTTTCTTAATTCTACTGTCATTAAATTTCCATTGTTTCTCTAATTTGGCATTATATACTTTTAGCACACCCTCTTCATTTTTTCTGACCATGTCTTTGTTACTTATTCTCGATAACACATCTGAAGCTACGTTTTCTCTGCCTGGACAATATTCTATGTCTAAGTTGTATTCCTGAAGGTATAACATCCACCTAAGCAATCTCCTATGAGTCAACTTACAGTTCTTTAAAAACATGAGCGCCTTATGGTCTGATCTTACTATTGTTTTATTTCCTAAAATGTAATTTCTAAACTTTTTACATCCAAATAAGATACTTAACAGTTCCTTTTCCGTTATGGTATATCTCAGCTCGAAGTCTTGCAAGCTTCTGCTAGCAAATGCTATTACCATTTTATCACCATTCTGATACAATTGATATAATACAACTCCCAAGGCAATATCCGAAGCATCAGTGCTCATGTAAAAGGTCTCACTAAAGTTTGGATGTTTCAGCATAACACATTTCAAGAATTCCTGTTTAATTCTGTTGAACACCTCTTTGTCTGCCTCTCCCCATATCCATTGTTTCTTTGCCTTACCATTATTCCCTAACAAATGTCGAAATTGTGCCATTAACTCTGCATAATTTTGTCTGAATTTTCTATAATAATTACACAGACCCAAAAAACTTTGTAGTTGTTTTAAGTTCTTGGCTCTGGAAATTATTGAATGACTCTAACTTTTTCTTCATCTGCCCTTATCCCCAAATTTGAAATGTGATATCCATAAAAAATTAATTTCCCTTTTACAAAAACTAGACTTACTAAGTTTAACTGTAACATTTAACTGTTTTAATCTTTCAAAAAGTCTTGCCAAATGTTCCATGTGCTTATGAAATGTTTTCGACGCTATGCAGATGTCATCGACATAAATGATAGCAAAAGATTGGACTTCTGGTCCCATGACATGGCTTAACCCTTTCTTGAACACTGAGGTACTTATATTTAGCCCAAACGGTAATCTCT
The DNA here is from genome assembly GCA_018207615.1 of Philaenus spumarius. Classification (NCBI taxonomy): domain Eukaryota; kingdom Metazoa; phylum Arthropoda; class Insecta; order Hemiptera; family Aphrophoridae; genus Philaenus; species Philaenus spumarius. The sequence continues at coordinate 115,963 of JAGFPH010000911.1, read as the reverse complement.
TAAATTGTAAATTTCGCCCATTAAATGTAAATGCTACATATTTTCTGGATTCTGCATCCAATTCTATTTGCCAAAACCCACTTACTAAATCAATGCTACTAATATAATTTACCCCCTCAAATCTTTGTAACAAGTCATCAATGTTCTCAGGTGCCTCCCTGTCAGGTACTATTAATTTATTTACTTGTCTTGCGTCTAGACACAATCTTACTGAGCCGTCCTTTTTTATGACGCATACTAAAGGATTTGAATAAGGACTGCTTGAACTTTCTAAAATATCATTTGCTATCATTTTTTCAATTTTGTAGTGCACCGCTTCCCTTTTTGAATGAGGCACTGCATATGATCTGTTTACAAACGGTTCATTTTGTTTTATATTTAATTTGGCCTTAAAATCTTTTATTTTTCCCGCTTTGTCTGAAAAAATGTGTCTATAATAATTCAAAATGGTGGCCAATTTACTTTGTTCTTATTCACTTCCCAAATTACTACTATTAATTACTTCCATTAAATTTTGTTCCCACTCTACTTCCCGATCGTTATTTATTATTTCCAAATTGTCCTCATTATACATTGCCTCATTGTAAAAAGAATAAATTGTGTCCTCCATTTGTGACTATATTATTAAACATTTTTGTTTCTTCAAAAACAACATTATTTTTATTTTTACACAATTTTAAACCACACACATACACTTCTTCTTTATCAATGCATTTTGTATTTACTTCAATGTCTTCATATTTAAAATGTATTAATCTATTTTCAAAATCTATTCTGGCTTTACAACTTTAAAAAAATCACATCACATTATGAAATTCAAGTTTAATCTACTTATTACCTAAAAATTCATTAATAAAGTTTTATTATTTATCTTAACCTCTAAACATATTTGTTTTGAAATTCGTTTGCTTCTAGTACCAGTTGCTCCTGTTATTAACAAATTTGATACTGTCAATTCCATAACCTTATTTTGACTTATTTCTACAAGTTCTTTGAAAATATTTTCATTTTACCACTGTAACCTCTGAACTAGAATCTACTATGCATGAATATTTTTTATTGAATACTTCTATTTCAATCTCTACTATATCACCTTTGATAGGCTTAGACTTAATTTCAGTGAAATTATTTTCATCAATTAACATATCATTTGATTCTAGATCTAAATTATTATTATTATTATTTTTATGTATGTGTGTCGTTAAAATTTTATTAATATTACATTCTGTCGGCTTGTCCTGATTCGACAACTTAATACCAGCCGATTGTATTATTGTCGGTGTTCGTTTCCCTTATGTTGTTCAGGTGAGTTTTGCCTATTCTGATTATTACCATTACCTACCATTTGCCTGTTAAAATTATTTGGTGGCCTATTATGTTGTCCATTCTGTTCCCTACTAAACATATTTCCATTATTATTTGTGTTAAATGGCGGCCTGTTCTGATTAAATGACCTATTCTGTTCATATGGTGGCCTATTATGTTAAAACGTTGGCCTATTCTGATCATATGGTGCCCTATTCTGTTGAAACGGCCTATTTTGGTAAAATGGTGGCCTATTATGATTAAACTCTTTACAAAACATGTTCGTTTCTGAACTACTATTTCTATTTTCACCAATATGTTTCTGGTTTTCCTGCCAATCCATTATAATCTTTTCTAATTTATTTAAATTGTCAGGCATTGCTGCCAACAACACTAGTCTTAAGTCATTAGGTAACTGTTTTACAATATGACTAGTAAATGTTTCCATTGGCATTGGTGGATCTAGGAATTGAGTCTGATGGAACAATCTAATAACATAATTATGTATGTCCCTAACCTGTCCTTGATATATTTTACCTAGCATTATTTTTACCCTTAAGTTTTCTTGTTTGTCCTGAGACCAAAATCTATTCAAGAAAGCTACCTTAAATTCTGTAAAATCTTTCCACTCTGCATTATGAACATCAAACCAAATTTCTGCCTCTTATTTAAAATATTTCCTAATCAGTACCTTTTTAAATTCCCACTTATCTTGTCTACATTTATTTAACATTTCCAAAGCATTCAAAAATGTTTTCGGATGTGGTTCCCTTTTCTCATGATAGAAATCTGGCACTACAGTTTCATTTTTTACATCCCCAATCATAACTACAGAATTATTATCAAGCCTATTTTCCATATCATTTTTAAATTCTTGCAAATTACTACTTACACTCTTAAATTTAGAATTAATCTTATCAGTAAAATCTTCTTCCAGATCTTTTGTTTTTTGCTTTACTTGTTCAATTTCTGTATCTACCAATATAAATTTATCATTCACTTTCTGGTCCATTTTAATTAAACTACTATCAACTTTGCTTTCAATTTCAAAACATTTATTTTCTACTGCATTTTCACACTCTTATTCACTTCTACTAATCTACTCTCAAAAGATCTGAAATGTCATTTACTTTATTCTCAATTGATTCTATTTTTACATTTATACTTTTTGAAATCTCACTAAATCTTAAGTCACTCTCTGCTTTTAAATCTTTGCATTCTTTACGCATAACCTCCATTTCTGTTTGGAGATTATCTAGTTTTGTATTTAATCTATCGTTGTTTATTTTATTCTCTACTTTACTTTCCTCCATTTTGAGACTTAACTCTTCTGACTTTACACTTAAGTTTTCAAATTTTGCATTCAAAAATTGCATTATTGCATCAAATTTATCCTCCACACTTTTTTTCATCTGACTTAACCTTATTTGAATTTTCTTTGATCATATCAACTACCTCCAAATCTTCCACTTTACTTTCCATACCCACATTCATAGATTGATCCATGTCTAGCCCTGAATCATGTAATTCTTCCATTTTACTAGCCATGTTTTAAAACTGTACTCAACAATTTGTCAAATTATAAGTTGTTCGCCACAACGTCCCAAAAAACCATCAAAACCACCATGACACCCATTTCGCTTCCGTTTCACAGCCCCGTGTTAAAGGGCGCCATTTTGTAACGTTAAGCGTTACAAAAATAAAATATGATTGATTAAAGTGTTAAAAAAAAAATGTGTCGTCAAAAAACTTGAAAGATAAAAATGTTCAAACTAATAAAAAAC
>JAGFPH010000911.1:56589-112774 GCA_018207615.1 Philaenus spumarius | reverse complement strand
CTGCTTTTTATTCTTTATTATATAGTCTGCTTATTTTTTATTTTATGTTTATCTGAATCATTATGTTTTAACTATTTTGCGTCTTAAATGAATTTATATATGTATATATGAATTATAAATATTTATTATTGAATATTGCGTCTCTTTATCTACCAGACCTTCCTTCTATGTTTTAGTCGTTATGGGAATTTACTTGTCAAATTTATAATATTTCTGTTACATGGACTGTATGTGCCACAACATTAAATCACATGTCTTACATATTTACATATATATATAAAATTGTATTAGTATTGTGGGTTATTATGTAATATTGGACTTAGAATCTACTTATTCTTTGTTGTTTATATGTACATATTTTGATTGATGTAGAATTTACACTTATCAGCATTTAAATTATATATCCTACATGTTCACATATACAGTTTATGAGTGTATCTGTATTTTATGTATGATTCTAACTTAATAATGTTATTTTGTTATCTCTTTTTATATATAGTCATGTTATTTTCCCCTTTAGTCACTATCCCCATTACAGTCATTAAGTTACTGTTCTTCCATTGGTCGTTACATGTTTAGATGACCCAACCTACTAAGACTCTGGCTATATACAGTTAAGAACCATGCTACTGAATTAGTTATAAGTTTGTAACCATCACTGATGATGATGACCTGGTCATCGAAACGCGTTTGAAGTATTAAACGTTTTTTAAGAGAAACTGTGTTCTGTTTTTTTATTTATATAGTGTTATTTCTCATAAGTAAAGTTCAAGTTTAAATTTTGTTTACCATATAAAAACAATACAAGATTATTACATTCGTTATATGAAAGCAATACCAGATTATTACACTCTCTATATGAAATCAATACCAGATCATTACACTCTCTATATTGTGAATACACTCACCGTATGAAAGGAAGCTGAACAAATTACATATTATCAATATGCTTAAAGTGACTGTAAAGAAAGAACACCAGGAACAAGCCATTACTTCTTCAAACTTCTCTTGTAATGGTCTCCACAGTTCAACATCATCAGGGTTGACAGGAGGCCCTTCAGTTACTTCACCGTCTCCACTTCCAGTGTCCCTTAGATGGAGTAAATCTAAAATTTAAACATTCTAATATTTATATACAAGTTTTAATTACTTTTTTAATAGCAGTTAATTATTAAGCCAATATTAACAAATGTAAGAAACATATTATGCAACTGTAGTAAGTATGAAATTATGATAATATGTAAAGAAAATTGAAATCGATAAAAGGATCATGGGTAAGAAAAAGCCTACTTTGTCAAAGTTAAGCTACCCAAATCGACCCTTCTATGAAAATACTATAAAAGTCATATTGGAACCCTATTAGACCAGTTTTGGCTAATGAATGAAAAGCCTTGACCATTTCATTCCTTACATAAAATATTTGAGAGAAAAATTATGAGAAGGATTTATGGGTACAATAAAAATAAAAACAAACAAAAGAATTTAAGAAGTACTTAAAAGAAAAACATATTGCGACTTGTAAGGCTTGTCTACTGGTATGATTAGGACATGTAGAGTGTGGGCAAAGCATAATACCCAAGATATTGTTACAGAACAAAATGGAAGATGTGGAAGCTGAGGGAGAAATGACTGCAAGATGTAAAGGAGGAGATGAAAATATGTGCACTGGTAGAAGAAAGTCCAACCTAGACAAGTTGTGATGGGAGCCAAAGCCCAATTGCTGCAATAACTATTCTCTGAGAGGTTGTGTGTCGCCTAATGGTAAAGGCAGAATGAAGAAGGGTGTATTAACCTTTGCAGGAAGATCATGTAATGTACAGAGATAATTCAAGGAGAGTTCATAAGGGCAAAATACCGAAAAACTTCCTGTAAACATATATCTGGAAACACTTCTTTTAACCCTCCCAGTGGCAGACTGCCCAAAGTGACGTTCTCTCAGGCGCAAGATGCAGCTATTTCGACAATTAGCGAGAATTTGCATACATTTGAATTTTTGATTATTTAGTTCACTTAGAATTATCCAATCGTAATAAAACTGGCACCGTTGGAAATAAAATGAATTAAACTTTAATTTTTGTGTTTAAAACTTTTTCGTAAAACGTATATTTACATACGTAATCATCGTTTCAAAATTGTAGATTGTCAAACAGCTGTTTTCCGTGCAACATCGCGATGTTAAAGAACGTAAAACTTCATCATTTTCAACGGTCTGCAACTCCTCACAGTTGTCAATTGTCACAAAGATAATCACAGCATTGGATTCATTAGACCTTTATCTTTCAAGTGGTATTTTTAAATCATCTGTGACTAGATTATGGTTATGAGTCTAGAATTTAGAATAAAGGCTTGTTATTGGTCTAAGATTGGGCCAATAAGGAAGCATTTTGTAAATCGATTTTTACTATTAGAAATCGATTTATTCATAAGATGTTTAATATACTGTTTTAAAGAAAATACTCCAACGTTTATTCTATGTTCAGTTCAAATAATTTAGGTGAAATTTAGTTGGCACAGACATAATCTAAACGAAGCGGTCTAAACATTTTACACTCTGATCTCAAAGCGTTCACTGTAAGTTTTATTCGTCTTGATATTTTAGTGAATTGAAAGTGTTTATAGTTTATAAAATAGTGTTATATTGTGTTTTAGTTATAAATAAATAAGTGTAGATTGTGTTTGAGTGAAATTAGGCTTATAATAGTGTTCTAATAAAACGGTAAGTTAAGAAATAACATAGCCTAGAAATAGGCCTAAGGTTAAATTGCCGCTTTGATATTTTGATTTTTCACTACAAAATGTAAAGTTATTTGAAACTGGGTAGAATGCTATTCGATTCTACATTTCATTCTCGAATTTTTGGTATAAAAAAAACATCGTTTGAAGTAAAAAATGTTTAGGCCTACTCACTTTGAACTTAGTCTGATTTGCAGGTTATGTAGTAAAAACATTCAAAGTGTTATTTTGAACTAAACAATTGTGAAATTGAAATATATTTTTACATATTTCTATTTAGAACTAAATTATAAAACTTTTGTGTATTTTGAAAAAAATTACAAAAATGTTTTACTATTTTTTATGTAGGCATAAAGTTGTTTTTTTCCCTTCCGTTACTAAACATTTTTTGCTTTCTAAGCTAATAAATTTTACAATTTCTTAAGAAACTAATTTTTAGTGGCATATTTGAATTTTTTGAAGTTTGTTCTACAAAAAAGCTATGGAACACTTTTGAATTGGGGTTCATTTACTATTTTTGGCGAATTTTTAAAAATATGCTTGCAAAATGCTAAAAACAGGCTTTTCAATTTTAGCTTTAACCATGCCACTTGGAGGGTTAAAAGCTATCCGCCATTTTGTTTTTTTACTAAATAAGGTATATTTCTAGAACAATTGAGTTGAAACTTAACTAACATTTTTTTTAAATGTAACCATTTTGAAATATACTATTGGAAAAAGTTGATTATTTTTTTCAAACAGACATAACCCTTCTAGTAGAGTATTTGTTGGTTTTCTTGTACGTTCACTTTATTAACCTTAGCCATGTTTGACTGCTCAATTGAGCAGTCATAGCGCTTGGCCAAGGTCTCACACTACTCAATTGACAACTATACTTTGTATTGAATATTTCACCCACTAAAAATCATCCAATCACAATAAAACAAAAACCGTTGGAAAGTAAATTATTTAAACTTTAATTTTTGTATTTATAAAATTGTTCTAAAACATATATTTACATATGTAATCATCGTTTTAAAATTGAAGTTCTCTGTAAACTTATTGCGCACGAAACACAAAGAAATTATACTCAACTTTGTCACTTCTCTAAAGCTCAATATCGGTCGTCAGACATATTTTGCCAATAATATAAAGATACCGTTGGATTCGTCAAGATTTGAAATTTCTAAAACTGCCTTCCAATCAGACGTCACTCTTATAGTTTCACTCTTATTTAAAGGTTTCTGTAAACCCTTGCAATTGGATAGATTTCAACCAATAAAACAGCACATTTTGCATTCGAGATATCTCTTACAATTCAAATTATTTGAATAGACTTGTTTATATCTATTTATAGACCCAAGTTCAATCGTTCGTTTGGTGTAAAGCAAACCATATTATTTACTCTAACGGTTTTGTTCGTAGAGTGCTGAGAAATACTGACAAATGGGAAATTCAAAACTCGACTTTCTAACGCTCCCGAAGTGGCACTTCCAACAGTTTTTCACAAGGACCGTCGTATAGGATTTGTGCACAAGAGGTTTATTTATTTGATCTCATTTTGTGATTCGAGTAAAGCTATTCATCAAATACTTTTATGAAATAATAATTTACAAGTATACATTTTAATTCTTTGATTTATTCTCTACACTTTGCTATAATAATATTTCATATTTGGGCAAGGAATATATTCCTAAATATATTAGAAGTCTAATAGTAGTTATTAGACTTCTATAACTACTAATAAGTCTTGTAGTAGGAACATAAAAATTGGTGTTTTCAAAATAAGAAATTTGAAATTGATAAATATTTTTATTCAGTTCTATTTTAAAAAAATTACAAAAAATGTTTACTACTTTTTATGTAGGCCTAAAGTTGAATTCTTCCTTTCGTTACTGAACATGTTTTGTTTCTTGAGATAATAACTTTGTAAATTTTACATCAATCATTTTTTTACTGGCGTTATAAATTCTTTGTACCTTTCTCTACAAAAAAGCTATGGAACACTTTTGGATTGGTTTATAATTACTATATTTGGCAAATTTTTTAAAATATGCTTGCACACGCACCGAAATGGCTTTACTTCGGAAAAACGTTAAAGCGTGAACAGTTCAAGGGTTTGATAAGCATTGACGTTTCAAAAAACCAGGCAGTGTTATTACCGTTTGGAGCATCGCCGTTTTTTTACAATTTTTTTTAAGGCGAAAAACTTGAATGGTTATCATTGCCTGGTTGTTCTATTTAATATAGTATTATGCCCTATGATGTGCTGCTATGTAGCCTATGTATGTGTGTTATTTTTCATAACATTTTTCTAATCTGGCAACATTGCACACTGTCTGACAACAGTTTGTTCTGAATGTGCACAATATAAAATTTAGTAGTATGCTATTGTGATTGTGTTTATAGTTCAGTGAGTTGTATCTAACCTCAAAGTAAATATTAGGTGATTTTAGAGATATTAGTAATTTTATACAGTAGACCTCGATAATCCGGCACTCGATAGTCTGGCAGACCCAATAGTTCGGCACCCGTTATCTTGAACATTGGCATTAATTAAAAATGGAAGTTTTTGTAATTATTGAGTGATTTAGGCCTGGTCTACACCTGTCTGTTGGCTCCGCATCTGTCAAAAACAGAGTGTAAAAATCTATTGCTCAATAAACTTGTCCAAAACAAACATTTCAATCAACATTTCTCCTAAAAATCGAACCGATTCAAAACAATGTGTTCTCGTCGTCCTTTAAAAACGTTCACGGTTAAAGCGACCGTTTAATACTTTCGTTGAACGTATTCCACTGAAGTCTATGGAAAAAGATACATTGAATTTATTGTAAATAGCTGTTTGATTTAAAACCGCTTTGCACGGTTTGGAAGTAAAAGGGGTTCGAAAAATTTGTGACAGGTTGGAGTAAAAATAGCAAACAAACCCTCATCACATACTGATTAAAGGAAGCCAACAACAAAGGGAAATGGAGCCGTCCTTACCTGAGCATATTTTAAAAAATTCACCAAAAATAGTAATTCTATCCCAATTCAAAAGTGTTCTATACCTTTTTTGTAGAGAAAGGTTCAAAGAATTCACATATGTAATTAAAAAATTTATTGATGTAAAATTGTAAAAGTTATTAGCTCAAAAAACAAAACAAATTTTCAGTAACGAAAGGAAAAAGTTCAACTTTAGGCCTAAATTAAAAGTAGTAAACTTACATTTTTTGTAATTTTTTCGTAAGCGTAAAAAAGTTTTGTAATTTAGTTCTAAATAGAACTGTATAAACACATTTATCAATTTCAAATTTCTTATTTTGAAAACACAGTTTTTATGTTCCAAATACACGACTGCTAACAAAACTAGGCCTAGTTTGAAACGTAATTTACAAATATATGCTTCGCCCAGAAATGAAATATTATTACATAACAAAGTGTAGAGGATAAATCAAAGAAAAGAACGTTATACTTGTCTTTCCTTAGTTCACAAAAGTGTTTGAGCTATCTTTATTTGAATAACAAAATGACATCAATGATTATGAAACTTCCTCGGTCGGTCGCAGGATGCATAGACGGTCTCACCAGATTGTCCTAATTATGTACTTTTCACTGCTGTCTAGACAAAAAAAAAACTGGTTAGGCCTATTTCTAGTTTACTTCCCACCATTAGAAAGATCAAAATGTTCCCTACAAAATGGTGAAAAGAAATCTGTCAAAACATATGATATAGTAGCCGTTATCTCGGTTGACAAATGGGCTGTTTCATTAGTTGAAAACTGTCCAATCACAAGGTTTACAGAAATCGTCGTCATAAATCGTGTAAAATAGTGACATCTGATTGGAAGGCACTATTAGAAAGATAAAATCTTGATGAATTCAATGGTATATTTATAGTCTGGATAGAAATACTTCTGTAGATGGTCTTGGACCTGTAATAAGTGGGAAATAACAGTACAATTGTATGCATATTCGCGCACGGAAACAGCTGTAACCCGATCTGCATATTTTAAAACCCTGATTACGTATGTAAATATACGTTTTACAAAAAAGTTTTAAATATAAAAATTAAAGTTTAATTGATTGCCTTTCCAATGGTGCCAATTTTATTACGATTGGATGATTTTAAGTATTAAATAATGGAATATGCAAATTTATGCAAATTCTCGCATATGTTCGAAATGGCTGCATCTTGCGCCTGATAGAACGTCACTTTGTGCAGTCTGGCACTGTGAGGGTTAAAACACTAAAAAATTAAAATTTTACAATATACTAATTATTTTACAGTTTTAAAAATATTTTCTAACAATTTAATAAACAAAATAATTTTGCTCCTTGGGGTCAGAAATTTAAAAAAATTGTCGCTCATCAAACGGTTAAATTCCAGAATTAAACTTTTTTTAAAGACTATGAAATATTGATAACACGTTATTTTTTATGTGTATTATAACCAGACTTCCTAATATCTATCATAGGGACACATGCTATTTATCTTACCTGTAACGGAGGAATTGTCATCAACCGACTCACACAATGCCAGCTCTTCATGTTCAATAACTTCTACACTCTCACCATCGCTGCTGCTTTCTTGCTGTACAAGGCCTATTTCATGATCTCCTGTCACTATTCCACTCTGGATGTTAGTGTCATTTTCTGCATTGATTTCTTCAATATAATCGACAATATTCCAACTTTCTGAGAGGTCAGAATCACTCGAAGAACTGCTTCCACTTAATTTTCTAATGTGTTGTAACATGTTTGCATAGGTCTGTACAAACAATACATAGTGAATGAAAGCTAGGATTTATATGAATAGAAAATGTTGGTTTTGAAAGTTTATTTTTCATATACATAAGGCATATCGTAGATGTTTTGGAGGGTGAAAAATCTAAAACTATTTTAACAACAGTTGTTACACCTGACCTTTTTCCAGTAAAATTTTGATTTAAACAATGATTGCCTGTTTCAATGTATTGTTTTAAAACATGATTTTTATTTTGAACACTTACAGTAATATACAAAAAATGGCTACTGTACTGTCAGTATATAACAAAAATAATAAAAACAAAACTTTACTACCGTACAAGTTTCGCACACCGAACAAAATTAGGAAACATCTGCAAATTAACTGTGAAAGAACTGATAAAGACAATATAAACATTTTAAATTTACAATGTAATTTTATTACTGTAGTCGGTGGGGAAATACTCTTATTGCAGCCCTAAAGGATAAAGATTAAGCCATACCTACACAAAAGTACTTCTTACCACATATTCATCTCAATCAACTCACAAACCGAAACAATAGGATACTTAAGCCTAGTCCACACTTACAAACATGTTTGCGGAAACATTGTTTGCAAACAGTTTGCCAGTTGTTTTTGTGTTTCTCATTTGTTTGCCGGATGTTTGCTGGATGTTTTCAAAATGTTTGGGAACAGTTCGCAAACAGTTTGCAAACAAATGACAAACATTTTAACTTGTTTCAGCAAACAAAAAACAATGTTTTCTGTTTCCCAAACCAAATGGAAAACACGCAAACATGTAGACCAGGCAAAGTATTGAAAAATAAATAAATGTATGCCTACAGCTCCAATTTGGATGCTGTTTTCTGCATCGTGTTCAGAAAAATACTTGGAACAAAGTCTACATACGACCAGTGTTCGGGAGAAAGCGGAAGTGCATCACGAGTGCATAATTTTTTGAAACCTCTAAAAATGGATAAAAAACCGTGAAAATCGGTACTTGGGGTTTTTGGGGGCGCTGATCTCATTTCTGACCATACGAAAAGCTCCTGGGGGGGAGGGGGCTTTGGAGGGAAATTTGTGAAGTTGAGATCAAATTTCAAAACTATGGTCAGAAATGAGATCAGCGCCTCTAAAAACCCCCCAGAGGAAATTTTCAAAATCTATGTCGCAACTTCTGAATTTTGGGCAACCAATTGATTTTCAACTAGTACCGATTTTCGCTGCTTTTCATTCATTTTTAGAGGTATCAAAAAAATTATGCACTTGCGTTGCATTTCCGCTTTCTCCAGAATCTGGTCATACGTTATAGGCCTATGGACCTTCTTCAAGAAATCTGCGAGTCCACCATCGCCTTCTCCTAGGTAAGCTAACCTCATTGTGTAGAATTAAATATAAACTAGCACAAGCTAGAAGAACGTCTTCTTCAGTCAACATCTCGAGAAACACTGCCTAGCTAGTGTGGACGCAAAACAATGACAAACATTTGTTTGCGAACAGTTTGCAAACAGTTGCGAAACAATTTTAAAACTGTAGACAAACATAAAACAAGAAACAACAAACTGTTTGCAAACAGTTTGTTGTTTCTTGTTTGTAAGTGTGGACTAGGCTTTAAATCGGTACGCCTACCTACCGCTAATCACTTTCCTGGATACGTACCATGAAGTTTGCTAGTTTCACTTTAATGGAATGTCAACTTCTTACACATTACAAAATTTGCCCATAAAAAAATGTGCACTCATTAGGGTTGTCTACAAAGAGGGAGTATTCACTAACAATGAAGTTTCAATATAGACCTACTTATTACTGTATTTGCTTTAAAAAAATACAATCTATATAAATATTTACATAGCATGAACTTGTGAACTATGCAAGAGAATGTATAAATGCATTAAACATATAAACAATGTTTCTATCAATGTGTTACCAGAACCTAAACAATATGTTATAGGGCCTATATGACTATAAAATTAATGGATGACTTTTTTATTAGAAAAGAGAGTAGGGGTCTAATGCTGGCAACCTTTAGAAGCACATTGTAACTGATTGAATGTTGAATTATGAGTTCAAACTGGGAAGTATTAGATTTAAAGGCCTATTTAAATTTTTGTATGAGGGTGACATGTTGCAGTTTTATTAAATACGACATATTTGTGTCGCTTTACAAATTGTAAACTAATAGCCTAGCCGTGTCGTGTGAGATAACAGTAAGATATTAATTGGATCATTTCTAAAGCAAGTTTATTAGTTGCATAGTAAATTTTATGTTTCAGTTGATATTAGCCTTTTGATTTTACAAGTTATAGGCCTACTATATAGTGAATATAATATTTATATCTAATTAAACAAGTGATAGCCTAAATTAGAAACAAAGTAGGCTATGATTTCACAAATGCAACATTTTCAGCTCGTTAGTTGAGATTATGTAAACTGGTGTTAGCCCTAATTTGTTTACTAAAATACTACTTTGTCAGAAGCAAATCTTTCCGTATTGAGATATGTTTTCGCATTTATGTATTCTAACAAAATATTAACATGAATAAAGGCCCGAAAAAATAAATTCACTATGAAAATGAAAAAAAAAAATAGCTTGAAGTTCTAACTTACAGTGTATAGGCCTAGTCCCAGTATGTGTCAAACAATATTAGGAAGTACAAGGCCTAATAGTAAACAATAGTAGGCCTAACCCTTATCGCTAATGGACTTAAATCGACAAATATGTAAGAGCCGAAACAGAAGGCCTAAACAAGATATGGTAGGTCACTGGTTTTTTTAAAGTGAAGGTCAGATTCGGATGGTTGTAATCAGTTGTCATAGCGTCTTGCAATAGGCCTAGTTACAATTATTGTTAGGGCTATAAATGTAGTCTAATGTTGATGCAGTTTTAATCCTCACCGAAAATGAATTTACATTGCAAAATTTCTTGTACAAACACGGCGTTTTGCGACAGTCGAAAAAGTGTCCGGAGTGCGGGAATGTTCCAGTATGATAGCATGTGATAAACCGTCAACAAGCGTCACTAGTTCTTCATCAAATGATGACTTTTAAAGTAAGTTACTCATTCGTATTTTTTTCCTTGCCTTTAATTATGTTAATTAATGGCATAAGTTTAGGCTACTATTCGACCCTAGCCTAATAACTTGCAAATAACGACGAAGTTTTACATTCTACTGTTAAATGTTGAATACAGGTAAACATACTGTGACTAATAAATACTATATGTTAGAACCTTTTAGGTTTTTTTAAATATTCTTGCATTTCTGTTGCCATAGGTTAGCATTGGGTCAAATAGTAAACTTGCGCCTAATTAATTGTTAGAATTTACTTGAAACATATTGGAACTAGCCTAGAGAAGACTATAAATTAGAATTTCAGGCTACTTTTTAAACAATTTTTAGGGTGAATTTATTTTTCCGAGACTTTAATCATTTTAAATTCATTTTTAGAATACCGTACATAAATACAAAACATATACATGTCAATATGGGAAGATTTGCTTCTGACAAAGTAATAGTAAACAATTATCACTAACCTATTAGCCTATGTCTTGAAAATATAGTGATCATTTTTCATCAGTAGGCTATTTATATTTATTGTAAAATAGTCTACAAACGAGTGAAAATTTTGTGTTTTGTTACATGTAGCCTATGCTGACAAATATATATGATAAACATTTTACATTAGGCTAGGCTAGTTTTTCTGATGAATTTATAAAAAAAGTGACTCTAAAGGCAATTGTGTCATTTTACCTAAAACTTTGTGAAATATTAGGCTTAATTCATATCCTAGGCCTATTTGACATGCAGTGAGGTAGGTAAGAATATTTTAAAGTTTTTTCAAAATTAGTTTTCAATTTTTTGAATTATATAGCCTATTTGCTCTTTGCATTGATTTAATATGTTTATTAGTTCAACTTAATATGATTAGGCCTACATTAACAGTATTTACTTACTCATAAACTGGTAACCTCTGCTGCAATGTGGCGAGAAGGCATAATGTTATAAATTTTAGCCTGATTTTATCAGCTTAGACTAGGACACTTGATGGTTATTTAGTAAACAAGTAAATTTACTATACGACCCTCGGCTGATATTTTTGCAGACGACGACCTCATTTTACATTCTACTGTTAAATTTTGAATAAAGGTAATTATAGGCCCTACTGTAACTAAAGGCTATAAGTTAGAACTTCAGGCTATTTTTTTATTCTTGCATTTCTGTTGTCTTTGGGTCGTATAATAAATTCGCGCCATTAAAACAATAAGTTGAAACCTTATCACATACCGTACATTCTTTTTTAAAAGGCGAATTAAATTATTCAATATTTTATTCGATTTACTTACCACTACTTATAGGCTAAAATACCATGACGAATCAAATGGAAAATTTTGAACTACTGTAAAGCCTAAACATCTCTTCTATGTCTATGTATCAAGGTATTAATAATTCTTTTCTTTTATGAACAAAATAATAACAAAGGGTCACCTGTTTTCATTTAGTCACTATTTACTATTTTGATTTGAGTGTGATAAAAATAATAGTTTATAGCCTAGACTGTTATTTCTTTTTTAACAGTACAGCTTAATCTACGATTCATCACGGAAGCTACAATTTAACGATCTGTGGTTTGGATTTGGTGTGTTTTGTTTAAAAACAATTATTATTTATTTAGTTTAAATCAACATTAGACGTATTAACTTGCCTATTTATGTTATACGACTTACACTTATGCTATTGGCAATAAAGCGAAGCACTATAATGAATGGTTTCAATAAACAAAGTATTATGAATTATGATGGAGGTGTATTTAATTATGAAGTGTATAATATTATGCTATTCGAAATATTTTTGCCTTCTGAATTATTTTTGTTTGCTAATCTATATATATAAAAATGAATTGCTGTACGTTAGTCTCGCTAAAACTCGAGAACGGCTGGACCGATTTGGCTAATTTTGGTCTTAAAATGTTTGCAGTAGTTCATAGAAGGTTTATACGTACAGAAAAAATTGAAAAGTTTAACGAAAAAGTTTTAAATTTGGAAGAAACTCAACAGCCTTTAATGTATGAACTCAAAACCATAGCTTACAAAAACAGCTGTTCGTATAAAAAGCTTAAAAACACGTTATGTTTGTTTACAATCATTACCATAGCAACATTACTTAGCAAAAATCTTTTTAAGGTTAGATTGAAAAACTATAAACAAACACAAGGAAAAATCAACGAAAAATGCTTACAGAATTATAATTCAACTCAAACATTGGTTATTAAATATCTATATAGGCCTACTTAGAGATATGCTGTTTAAAATATTGTTCATATAAAATACATCATAATTTTTTTATAGTGCTGGGTCAGACTACGCTGGTTGCTGGTAATATCACCAGCGGCTAGTTACTAGCAACTGGTAACCAGCCTAGTCTGACCGCAGCTTTAGAGCAACACATTTTTTATTTGCACTTTGTAGAATTGGTGATGTATACTGTAATTAATTAAAATCTGTTTTCAGATAATTCTTGTTTTTAAAATTGGAGGATAAAAACAAGTTTCAATTGATAGACTGATTAACGGCAGTTTTTTTAGGACGATGAAGTTCTTTCAAAATAAAAGTTGGACTTCATTCAAGATTCATTAACATTAAAAACTTCGTCCATGTTTGTCTGGAAACGAACAGTGTTATCAATTCAACATAATATGTTTATGCTTATTAACTACAAACATGTGTGATCACCCAGGTTAAGTAGGCCTACCTTGTAGATTTTTTTATATATATATATTTTTAAATAGATACTGTGATAAAAACTAAATATAACGTAGCCTATAATATTTATCTTGTTTCGTTTAACTTTGTTAGACCTATTTTTCAATTTGACAATGTTAAACAAGTTTGGACTAAGTTATGCGTCGTCATTTGCATTTTATATTGTTCTTTGCGGAAAGTTGTTATTGTTTTACTGTTAAACGTTTTGTTACATTAATTATTCACTTTTTAATGTACTTTTTTGATTAATTTTGTTTTTTATTTATTCGTTACAAGTTTGTGAAGGTATTTGTTTTATTTATGCCTACTTGAAATATTAATGGAATGTTGAAACTTAATCTATAAATTTAAAGTTTTATTTCTTTCATAGTTTCTATACATTTTTCCTGTTAATATTTTATTGTTTTTACTGTCGGTTAGACGTGTTCTTTCATATTAGTAAGAAGTTCTGGTCACATTATTCTGTATTTTTACCGCAATTCTAAAACGACTTTTTTGTAATAGGGCTAACAGGCTAAAATTAAAAAATTAATATTCAGGCCTACAACTAAATTAAAATAGACTTATAAACTAGGTCTAATTTATAGACTGTTATGTTAATCATTTCTATTATCCTTAATTATAATAAATAAGATCTTACAATTTTTAGGTTAAAAGACATGTAATTTATATAAAATAAGGAATTCAATTTCATATATGTGTAGTGGTATTAGTCTCTTGGTTGAAATTGCTATTTAAACTACATTAAAGAAATTCTAAATTGTTTTTCATAAGTATTTCAAATGTGTATGTACTTTTTACATACACTATGTAAGATTTTCAAAACTTGTAATATGTTTGATTTTATGTTGTGTTTGTCTTTTAAAATTGTAAATTTATTGTAAATCTTTTGCTCAATGTAATCACATAAATAATGACTATAGGTGACTAAAATAGGAGAGTATTTTAGGGAAATCGGATTTTAACATTTTTAGTGATGAAGAATTGTTTATACCGTACCTACTGGAAGTGATTTAATGGATGACTGAGTTGACAATGTTAACCCTATAAGCGTCAAGCAACTAGTATACTAGTTGATTGCATGCGCATACTAATTGATGCGCTTACTGACATTCAAGTGCCAATCTGTAAACTAGTCTGTACATTTAAATCAAAATTAATGCATCATAAATAAAAGTAAGTACCTCATATTATGTATCATTGTACTCATTACATTCTGACGATTAATTTGGTATATAGTTTACTACATAAAGAGTTATAACCAACTAAAAAAATATACAAAGTTAAAATTATGACAAAAGTGTTTGAAGCAGCAAGAAATAAATGGAGTCTAAACATTGTTTTTTTAGGAAGTACTGGTAGTTTTTTAAATTGTTTCATGAAAGCACTTTTTTCTACACTATGCATATTTTGGATCTGTAACTACAATTTTTTTCAGCAAAAAATATTTCTCAATGAAAAAGTTGGGTATCAGTGAATTTGTTTATTTTAAATTCAACCTATATTCTGTTATTTACTCTGAAATGTAACTGTAGTTCCTTCTATTTAAAGTCAAATATTGATTTGTTATACAGTAGAGTCTCGGTAATTCAAGTCTCGATAATCCGAGGTTTCGTGTAATTCGAGCCACAAATAGCATTGAATGTGACCATGCATTGTGCATTCTTTCTGATTGTACGATACCGATCTTTAAAATTTTGTTTTCCAATGAATCCGTCAAGAGCGTTTGTACAATAAGTCGCCGGTATAAGTGCTTAACATTTTTTATAATGCCCTGATCCATTGGCTGTACAATTAAAGTCATGTTCGGAGGAAAAAAAAAATAACCGTAACGTTGTTCATATAAGTGGGATAAAGTTATGCGCAGTACAAGTGTCAATAAACAATATGATTGTTCTGTTCTGTTTACAAAAGGTTTTTCGAGAATTAACAACAACAAACAGAGATTAGGCAGAGCATCAGTGACAAACTACAGGTATCGGTAGCTAACAAACCTGTCAGTTGTAGCTCATGTATCTCTGAGGGTGACGACTTTGTCGTTGAAACGCGTTTGGTAATTAAACTTATGTGAGTGAGAATAGTGTTATTTTTATTTTTTAAATATAAATTCCTTCTCACCCGTCGAGCTTAAAGTGTATTTTATAATCTATATATATATATAAGCGAAATACCACTGACTCACTCATCACTATTTCTCAAAAACTACCGAACGGATTGAAATGAAATTTGGTATGTAGCTTCCTCTAGGGCCATAGGTGCTCACTAAGAAAGGGTTTAAAAAAATTCGAAATTTTAGGGGGTTTGGGATCAAAGTTATTAAAAAAACGATTTCTTCAAAAACTACCAAACGGATTGGAATTAAATTTGGTATGTAGCTTCCTCTATGGCCATAGGTGCTTACTAAGAAAGGGTTTGAAAAAATTCGAAATTTCAGGGGGGTTTGGGGATCAAAGTTATTAAATCACGATTTCTTCAGAACTACCGAACGGATTGGAATTACATTTGGTATGTAGCTTCCTCTAGGGCCATAAGTGATCACTAAAAAAGGGTTTTAAAAAATTCGAAATTTTAGGGGGGTGTGGGAGGATCAAAGTTACAAAAATCATAATTTCAGATCTTTTATTATTGTGACAATAGTGCTTTTATTATTTAAGATCTATATATACATACAAGCCAAATACCACTCGCTGACTGAACATTTAAAAATAATACAAATATGTTAAAAAGACTGAAAATACCAACCACCACGGGCAACGCCGTACGGGTCAGCTAGTATATATATACTTTATATCAATAATTAAATTATATCTGTTAATGTGTAACGACACATTTATAAGATAGGTCTTATATTATTTCTGTGAAGATACATGCACAAATTAGAATATTATTATCTGATCTGAGCCTCAAACAATAAAGTTAACGTACGTTAGTGTGCCATAGCTTGACGCATGGAGCGCTACCGCGTTACTAGAATATATATTTATTTTTACTAGAATATTATGTTTTATATAATATAACTCGTTATTTATACAAATAACGGATATCTTAAACGATTTATAGTGTGTAAGATGTATTGAATTTGAGGTGTTTTCACCATGTAAGATTGATCGATTTTATGAGACTACCAAGTGAGATTATCTGAATTTCCATTATATTATGTTTCTGATATTTGTAAAATGATTTTAAGGTTATGCTTCAAACTATGGGGACTTCCAAGGTCTCTAGAAAGGAAAGGTTACCTCATAGTCATGTAAACAAACTCAAACCCCTCGACCCGTTCCCTGTCCAGTGACGTCATCTATAGTATAAAAACACTGCGCTACCATGAAAGATGTATGTTTCGTCGTACAAATCACCTCATTTTTTTAAAAATATGTGTATTAAACTATTTTTGGGGTTGCAGTTTTTTTAAATGATACTTAAGTTACACATTTCAACATTTGTAATTGTAAGAATATATCTTAACCTTTTCAAAAACATTATGTTTATGTCATTAATTTGCAATTTACAATAATAACAAAAGTATAATCATACAAATTTTAATTTATATTTTGACTGACTAAAATTTAAAATAAAAAGCTATCTTGGTAATACATTTTAAATCATATAACTAAAAAGCAGTAATTAAAATTCTTTTACAGAATAAAAAAGAAAAAATGCAATCACGATAATACATTTTAATCTATATAAAAGCCAAAACCCACTGACTCACTCATCACGATTTCTCAAAAACTACCAAACAGATTTGAATGAAATTTGGTATGTAGCTTCCTCTAGGGCCATAGGTGCTCACTAAGAAAGGGTTTGAAAAAATTCGAAATTTTAGGGGGGTTTGGGGGGATCAAAGTTATTAAAAAACGATTTCTTCAAAACTACCGAATGGATTGGAATGAAATTTGGTATGTAGCTTCCTCTTCCTCAGAATTAATAAAATAGCATTCTAAAATGTATCTCTCTATGATAGCCTACATATAAATTGTATGGAGTTTATTTAATTGGGTGGCAGTATTTTTTTTTGAATATGTAGGCCTATATTTAACATTCCTTGCATCAACTGTAAATAAAATATATTAGTATATTTGTTTGTTTTTTTTAACACGCTTTGTGTGGGAAGTTCATGGGGTTTAATAAGCTTCAAGTCACCAGGTGGGCATACTGAACAAAAAGTTATTTTCTACAATTTTAATGCAAAAGATAGCCACAGAAACTACTTTTAAATCAAAATATTAAGACAAAAGAAAATTATAATAACATTTTATATGAGTAAGTGGTATTATATTATTTACTATTACAATAGAAACAAAAAATATCTAGGCCTACCTGTGAAATGATATATCAGTTCTTCCTTCTAGTTTTGCTTTTGCATAATAATATTTGCAAGTTGCAACCGCACAAATGGAACCACCATTAGGTTTATTAATTGATTTTCTATCCATTGTAGGCCTAAATAATATATTTCTTCTACCTACACTTCTAAAACACTTTATATACACTAATTTAACGCGTATAAACGTAAACGACAGAGCTTTGATAGCTTTGATCACTGTCTATAGGTATACTAACAACTACGTCACAGCCCCCACTCTACTTTTTTTGATATTTCCCGAATGAGGTAACCTTTCCTTTCTAGAGACCTTGGGCAATGAATACAGACCACTATAAGAAGCGAAACCTTATGGACAAAAAGGGGACGCGCTGAGGTTAGTTTACCTTGATTCCGCTTGGAGCGGCACAAGTTGTTTTGCAGTGTCTCGAGACTAGTGAAACTCATTGGCAGCGCTTAAAGTTCGCTGCACACGAAAAAAGCGGCGAATTTAACTCACCCTTATCATGCAGCAAATACTTCTGTACCTGCGTGAAGGGCTGCATTGAGGGTCCTGATTGTAGCAATTAACACTAACCATTAAATTGAATTGGTATAGTGTTTGTTGGTAGTGAATACAATTAAAAGTTTATCAAGTATCTTTGGCCAACATAATACATTTTATATCAAAATATTCATTCTGTGATTAATTTTCCAACATCTTTTTTGCAAAGTTAAACCGGAAACTTACCAAAATGATAGTAAAAATAATTCCGTTACGTTACATGTAGGCAACACTAATCAATAATTATTGACCCACGTATTATCTCTACTAAGCAAAAACCTTCTTTTCTCCATCTGTAATAAAAACAAGGTAGGCCTATACACTCATAAAAATGAAAGATTTAAAAATGTATAGTCACGCGGGTATAAACAAAACCACACATTTGTTTTCTCATATGTTTAGGAACAATTTATTTTTATTATAAACGAATAACTTTGTTTGAGTAATTACAAATTTTGAAACGATAAGCAGACATACATACATAATCACAATAATTTATTACAAAGGTTTTTTAACTTATTATCACTGTTTATTGCATTTGTAACTCATATAACACCACGTACTTTCTGTGACTAACACAATTATTAAATGGTCTCGTGGATCGAGAGAGAAGGTTGGAAAGCACGTGATATAATATTTTTTTTTATAAAAAAAAACAACAACCATGCCATTTACCAAAATATAAAACTCCTCCCAAAATCAGACATCTTGATCAACCACTTACAAAAGGATATATTTAAACAAAACTTATTGAATTGATCAAAATACAAAAATTTATTTGTGAACAATATTTATATATATATTCCAATTCTTCTTAAGTAAACTAGAATTAAAAATTTACATGCCCTTATTAAAAAAAAAAAAAACACCTTTTGGTCTACATAAAGCCCCTTATTTTTATATTTATACTTTGAAATATTGAAACCCTCCCTTATTTTACAAAAGAAAGAAAAACCCTCCCAAAAACAATTTTATAACTTAAACAAGAAACCAGTAACAATTTTATACACTTGCCTTAGCGGTTCAGAGATGTAGATGACTAGATGTATATTATATATTACTAGCTGACCCGGCAAACGTTGTTTTGCCATATAAATAATTTTCAAGTAATTTCTAGTGTAGACAAAAAATAGCTTAATTATTGTAAGTGTTTAAGAATGTGGTATATGCGTGAAATAGGCATGGAGCGCTGTGAACGATGAGGGAATATATAAATAACAAAAGGCAAACATTATTTTTAAGTTATTACAATTTATTCTTGTTGTACATTTATTTCTTACAACTTACAAGATACATATATAAAATAAATCAGTTTTACATTTTGTTACGTTCTAGTAAGGTGTGAAAAAATAATAACATCCCCTAAAACTATAAATATTAAATAATTGAATAACGATTAGGAACGTGAAATTTGGTACGCATATTGCCCAATAGGGGCAAGAGGCGCACTAAGAAAGGAGTTTAAAATTTTTGACCTTTAATGGTTGCGTTGAAACAACCTTTAAAACAATAAATATTGTTTGTTATACTTTCCTTAAAGCTAGAAAGCAGGAAAATTTTGTAATTTATTTCTTGAAAAACACATATACAAAGTAAACCAGTTTTACATTTTGTTACGTGCTGCTAAGGAGTGAAAATGTGAAAACAACCCCTAAAAACAATAAATATAGTTTTGATACTTTATTTTAAGCTAGAGATCTGGTGTTTTTAATTTATTTCTTACAATTTCAAATTAATTAAAGTATCAAAAATTAAAACTGTATAGTTTGTAAGTTAAAATCATTAACATTAGTCTGGTGTTCATATTTTTATATGGTTTATTTATTAATCAAAATATATGATGGACTGAAAATTATATATAAATATTCATTGAAAATTATGCGTTCATAAAGTTGTTGGCCTATTTAGTAATTATAATTTTTTTGTATTATATTTATACATACCTATATTGTTTATTTATATTTTAAATTTCATGTAAATCGTATGTTTATTTTTATAGAAATGTATTTTTATCGAAGACAAGTTCATCGAGACTGCTTTTAGGCTATACACTAGCCTTAACGAAATTGTATTAGGCCTAGATAAAAATGTACTTTCTCTAAAAATAATCATCCGATTTAAATTAAAATTAAAATATATATAATATAATATAGTATATATATAATTGTCTACAAATGACAACGGAAGCATGGAGAGGAATGAGCCATAACCCAGTGTACTGTATACATATTATAGTCTGTATACAATATATAGGCCTATTATTATTGAATCGAGGTCTGAACGAGCCTCGGCTTGTCTAGACGTCGGTTACCGTACCCGACAGCCGACAGCCGGTTGAGTGTGAAAAAGATCAACTTTTGTGGTGGCATCGGCTACATGTCGGATAGATGTCGGTTACACTATAGGCAAGTAGGTGTGAAACAGGCCTTAGACGTTCTGATAAACTCAATTGTGGTACTTCAACAGATATGGTGATCGAGCAATCAATGAAAACCGATGGAGGTATTGCTCGAGGAAGAAGTACAAAAGATAAGTACCGGTACATAAATGGGTTTATGGCATGCATGCAATGAATACTGTATTTGAAGGATTAGAAGATCTCACTGATATTAGAATGGATACAACAGATCAGCATGTAGATGCAAGTGATTCTCGAGTAAAGAATGATGCTAAAGATATTGCAAAACTTCTTGAGTGGTTTTCATCACATGATCCTTTCCCTAAAGTTAAAGAAATCATATTAACTGCCAGTGGAGTCGTCGGTGATAGTAAAACTAACTGTCATAAAGCTCGTGAAGTTAGGATTGCTTCTATGTCTAAAATGACAGGAGAAACATTTAATAATATCAAATTAAAATGCCCTGATAAAGTACTTTGTCTTTTAACCATAATGAGTAGCACCATAAAAGTTCACGATGAGAAAATACCTGTAGGTCCTATATTATTATTTCATTGTATTAGTATAATCTAAGGCATTTGAGGGTGAAATTGAAAAATTCTTTGAATTTGAATTAGCCTCCTATCCATTATCACTCTTCGATGAAACTGGAATGCATAAAACACAGAAATCAGCTATTTACGATTGCTTTGAATCAGTGAACATTGAAATTGAGAACACAAATGCTAGTTACATCATCGATGGAGCATATTTATTACACCGCGTTGTGTGGGATCAAGAATAAACGTTCAACGTTATTTTTGATAAATACGTTCAGGATTACATAGACATTTTGGTCATAGAGTATCTATAGTATTTGATGGTTATACAGATTACAAGAAAAACATTACATCTGCAGAACAGCGTCTTCGAACTACAAAATAAAATAGTGCTATGCAATAAAAAAAAAAATTTTCTTATAATTTCAACTGACTGGTACTTGTTAGTAAAAAAAAACACTATTGAGGGCATAACTGATCCGTTTAACATGTTTACACTAGTAGTGATACTTAGTCATGTTTTAATTCAACAAAGAGAGCTAAATGAACGCTTGTTAGTTATTTGTTGCTCAGGGCAATGCCAGGACTGTTTCGATAGTCGGTAAAATGATTAACTTTTTTTTAAGCTATCGAATACATCCACTCCATACTTTGATTTGATATAATAAGTTATTATAATGAGTTTTCTATCTTTGTATGTGTTACGGTCAATGTCGCAGATTCGGTGCATTGTAGAGATTGCATTGTAGCCTTACTTTGTTTTGGTACCTAAGTATGAACCCAATATTGTTTTCTTTTGGTATCCAAATAACCTATTGTATTTTTTTCTATTTTATCAACTAGCAAGAGCTTTCCAAGAAGTGCTACAGCAAAAGGCAAATACACAAACCAATTATCTGCTGTGATGTTTGTTTTTGAACCATACAATGGTTCAGTTAGGCGTAAAACTAAATCGTGAGATTTGCTACTCATTTTGAAAGCTCCTTCATAACAGAGTCGGCGTAGCCTAACCGCTAACGCTGCGGACTTGGGTCATGGTGATACCCGGTTCGACTCTCGGCGACACCCAAACCTTTGTAAGTGCAAAACAGTAGGACGTTAAACACCAAAAAAAAAAAAAAAAAACATTGAAAGCTCCTTCATGCTGAACTCCAACATAGACCTCAAAGTTATTTCTGTAAAAACTTGAAGCTGATACAAGCACAATACCTTTATGCTGTTCTTTGCAGTCTTACTTGGAATCTACTGGCGAAATGAGCAATTTCCTCGCAACACCACCAATTAATCATCAAATTTGTTGTCATTTAGTCGGATGGGTTGAATGCATTTTTTTCAAAATAAATAAAAACTACCATTATACTGCTAGTTTATCTAGAAACTGTGTATATTATCAAAACACAAACATTGCATCAGAAACCTGAAACAATGTTCACTCTTGGTGATTTATACAACTTCAACACCAGTTCCATTTTTCATATCATGCATTTCAATGACATTTCTCCTACTAGATTTCGTTACTCCAGCCAAGAAAAAAATACGTAATAATGCTCATTTCACAGGTATATGTCAGCTCAGCATCTCTTTCTCTTTCATAATTGGTTTCAATTTAGCTGATGTAAATATAAGTATATGTAACATTTTTATTTGTAATTTCGTAATAAAAAAATTGAATGTTTATTTTTATATTTTTTGCATTACCTTCAGGTCTGGGTATGTGAAATCTAGGTATTATATTATGAGATGCTGTCCGAGCCACGAGAGATTTTAAATACCACCTTATTATTCTGTTTTTACCATTGAAATACTTATGGTTATCAATGTTACCAAGTACCGCTACCATTTCTTCATCTGGTTTTAAACCTTCATGACCGTAATCTTTATGACCTTTAAAAAGCCCGTAAATGTCTTTTATGATCTGTTGCATCTACCTGACTGTCTACAAAATTTTCTTCTGACCCCCAATGCTAAAACATATCCATGTTAAAAACCCATTGGAAATATAGAGTTGTTGGTTATAGCAGAGTTAGATTCTAGAAATACATTAACATACGGTGTACCTTATAATGTGCTGAGTGGTTTTAATCTTAGTAAATAATAGACTAAATTGATTTGAGGAAATGTCCTGCTCTGTTCTGCGTTGCGTGGTCTTTATCGCATTTCCTTAACCTAGGTTTCCTTAAAGTTTTGCCTAACTATTTATATTATAACACACAATAGACTATTTCGAAATGAAGAAGTTAAATAATTTAAAAAACAATATCTTTATTAAGTAAAGACTTACAACAGTAAAGTTACATTATTATTCTTAATTGTCCTCTTCGTCAGCTTCCTCAAAGTCTTCAATGGTGATAACCTTTTTGCTCTTAAGAGTCATTTTGGGGGCCGGTGTCGGCCTTGGGTTTGGTCCTAAGGTAGGAGTAGGAGCTCTGGTAGCTTGTGCTTGCAAGTTTAACCCTTGAAAGAAGCGAGGGAATCTACGTACAAGATCTAAATCTTCATTGCTGTCTTGGTCATCTTTTTGTTCCAGAAATTCTGTGAGGCTTGGGTCTTCAGGAGACTCAGCTGATACATTGATCTGTAATACAATACCGTATGTTGTCAGGTATATTTTATTATGTTTTCAATTGTTTAAACATACACATAATGAACTAAAGCCGGGTAGAAGATATGTTTAAGTACTTATAAAGCCATTTCATACCTCTCTACACGTACTTTTAGGTATTGTTCCTCGGCCAAAGGCAATTCAAAATATTGAATTAAAATGTCCAAAAGTATCTAGATTTTTAATTCAGATCAAAATGTTACAAAATTCAACATAACAATAATTTTACAAATAAAAACCAAACTTTCCTTATCACATTTTAGAGATAGATCCAAAACTAATTTAACAAAGTACTTTACTACTGCACTCAGACAAATATACTCACACACACACCCACACACCCCCACTTAGCATAGCCTACATACTCACACACACTTCAACTATCCATTTTATACCGACGAAGAAGAGAACTTTCAAGAATAAACATAAATACTTGACAATATACTTCACAACCATTTTATATCCTTCTTCACTGGTTACTGCTCCTGTTACAATAAATATTGTTGTACAAGTCTACAGAACAAGATTTTATTTGTACAAAGTTTAATTTTTAGAGGCATCAAATTAAACAATTTCAGAGCAAGATATAAATCAAATTTAACTTACTTCAAATCAAATTTAATCAAAACTTTGAATTTTATGAATACTTTTAAGCGAGACAAAAGAGTTGTAAATAACTAAATTATGAAAAATTTGATATTATTCTTTGAACTTGTCTAAAATACACAAGATTAACCTAGAACAAAAATATGTTTTCAAATCCGTCATCCGTACCTTCTATAGACCCGGTTTTATTGCCTCTTTTCCTTGTTTTGGCAGTCACACCATTCGATTTCATCGCAAATGAAAATAACAACAACAATTCTTGATGTTTTTATTTTTTTTAAATGTTTCATTTTAGAGTTTTTGCATTTGCACATTTTAAATTGCCTCTCGTTTTAAGATCAGCTGTGTGTATAGGATGATCTTTCTAAGTGTGAAATCATTTTGATTTCAGAAACTATTGATTCAGCAAAGTTTAAATGAGGGACTTCACTTTTATTTATTATTGTGGGCAATAAAAACCAAATTGTGAAATTTTGAAAAAAATACCTATCTTTTTCCAAAATGACGGCTAACTTAAAAAGTTCTTATAGAAACCCCAAAATTTTAATCCTTTATTGTTTAAACTTTTTGATTCTATTCTTTGAATTTTGTTGTAAACCTAACCGTTCCGTGTAAATTAGTCTTGCAATTAGGGTTTTTTGATTTTTGAAAGTCTATAGAGCTAAATAATAATTCCCATTTAAAAGATACTTGAATACATATTACATATTTTATCAGATCAAACTATAAGAAGTAGTTTACTTTAAACTATAAAAAAACAATACATATTTATTTTAATGGCTGTAGTCAGTTTTCGTTTTTCACTAATAACTTTTGATGGGCCAGTAAAATATTAATATGTTTTTAACACTTTCACTGCTACGCGCAAATTTCGTATTTCCTGTGCTATGACCTTTTATTTTTTTTTATTTATAGCCTAAATGAGTAGAAACTTTACTTTCTATTTTTGAACCTGTCTACTAATAATCACTAATATTTTAAAGCGGACGCACATGTGCGTCCATAGTACATAGGTTTAAAATTGGTATGTGAAGCATGCATGACCTGTGTATTGAAAATTCCACCAATACGGGGGTTGGCAGGCGAAGCACGCAATGCACTGTATATTGAAAATACTTCCAATACGGGGATTTTCGTGCAATGCACTGTGCGTCGGCCGCTTCTCATAGTGTTCAGTGTCAAGCAGACATGTGCGTCCTTAGCAGTGAACGTGTTAATTTGTAATTTGAACGGTGTGACTTGATAAAACATATAATTATTTTAAGCATCTCTTAAATGGGAATGATGTTCTTAGTTCTTACTCATACATAGGTAGCGAGAGCATTTAGTTTCAAGCCTAATTTACACGAAAACGGGTAGATTATTAAAACAAATGCAAAGAATAATAATTCGATCACGCAGCTGAACCGCTGTCGTAAGTTTAGCGAATTTCCAATATTAAACGTATATGTTTTAGGGTTTCAACCATCAATATTTGGGAAATTGTTCTACTAAAGAAGGCGCTGAATAGCTGCCTGTGTATATAAGTAGAATTTGTTTGCACCTAAGCCTCCAACCTAATTCTGTGAGGTTGTTGCACCTCGACCTTGCGGCTAACGGTTATGGCTTGTAGCCTAGTCAATAAAGGCCAAAAATTGCCATTTGTCGCAACTAATTAGGGGAAAGCTGAATTTTTTATATGTGAAAGACCCTTATGAGACATGTATTTTCTCAAAAGTCCACGCTCTCTCCCTTGTGCTTCCCTCTCCACCCCCTTTTGAAGCGTACAAATGCAGAGTTTAACTAGATTGCTTACAAGTTTGTTAATACTCATCGTAGCGAATGAATATTTTGAATATTTGTTCCTTAATACATACTAATCATATTTTGTTCTTATAAATTTTCGTTTAAGTTAATATTAAGGGAGCTATTAAACAACAAACACAAAAAAAATGGTTTCTCAAAGCATATAAATTTACTTTATTAAATATATTTTTTAAATTATTTAAAATACACAAAAATGGTTCAGTAGGCATGTACAGATGCATGAAAAATGGTTTTGAAAATTTTTGAAAAACAATCCCCTTTTTGGCTAAAAACCCCCCAAAAAATCAGTTATTATTTTTTATAAAAAAACGGCTCTAACGATTTTGATAAAATTTTGCTTATTTGTAGCCTTTAATGTACCATACCACATGAAAAAAACCGCGTCTTTCTAAAAATTCTCGTTTAGCTAATAATAATAATAATAATAACTGATTTTTGTTGGTTTTTTTCCATAAAGGGGGTTGTTTTTCAAAATTTTTCAAAATATTTTTTCGTGCATCTATACAGGCCTAATTGACGTGTGTGGTGCAAATTTGTTCGAAATCGATCAAATAGTTTTCTCTCTTGATAATAATAATAATATTTATTAGTTAATCTTCTACTTTAATAAAAAATCACCTCTCCCACCCCACCTACTATTATGAAGTCACAGTGAATCTGTTTAATAATTTAAATATGTTTGTGAGAAAGTATGTGCCAGTTCCTGGTACCGTTTATTGAAACAAAATTATAGCCTACTACGAACTAAAGGAACAATATAATGTTTATTACTAGTACTTACGTCAAGTAGCAATCTTGAGTTTAGTATATTTTAATACTTTATTACAGCTGTTTTGGTATAACACATACCATCATCAGATGAATAAACACATACACACATAACACTGACACACATTACACATAAATAAATATAACATAAAAGTTTAGGTACTGCAGTACAAGTAAAAAAAATATTAAAAAACTGATTTCCTGATATGACCACATCTTACTAGTTGCACATCGATTTCCAACAAATTTGCAACAGACATGTATATTAGGCCTGTATAGATGCACGAAAAAAGGTTTTGAAAAACAACCCCATTTTGGCCAAAACACCCCCAAAAAATCAGTTATTATTTTTTTATAAAAAAACGGCTCTATCGATTTTGATAAAATTTTACTTATTTGTAGCCCTTAATATGAAAAAAACCGCATCTTTCTAAAATTTTTTGTTTAGCTAATAATACATATTATTATCTAGAGGGAAAACTATTTGATCGATTTCGAACAAATTTGCACCACAAACGTCAATTCGGCCTGCATATATGCACGAAAAAACATTTTGAAAAATTTGGAAAAACAACCCCTTTTTTGGCAAAAAAACTAACAAAAATAAGATGTTGTTATTATTATTAGCTAAACGAGAATTTTTAGGAAGATGCGGTTTTTTTCATATGGTAGGCTACATTAAGGGCTACAAATAAGCAAAATTTTATCAAAATCGTTAGAGCCGTTTTTTTACAAAAAAATAATAACTGATTTTTTGGGGGTGTTTTGGCCAAAAAGGGGGTTGTTTTTCAAAACCTTTTTTCGTGCATCTATACAGGCCTAATATACATGTCTGGTGCAAATTTGTTTGAAATCGATCGAATAGTTTTCGTTCTAGCTTTGTATACATACAGACATACATACAGACATACATACATACAGACATACAGATAGACATTTTGTACAAACCACTTTTTTTACTCAAAACGAATGTTTCCACAAAAATCTCAACATCGATTTTTTTTGCGATCACTATACTTTCACTATACTGAGTATAGTG
The DNA here is from genome assembly GCA_018207615.1 of Philaenus spumarius. Taxonomy (NCBI): domain Eukaryota; kingdom Metazoa; phylum Arthropoda; class Insecta; order Hemiptera; family Aphrophoridae; genus Philaenus; species Philaenus spumarius. The sequence continues at coordinate 84,949 of JAGFPH010000911.1, read as the reverse complement.
AGAAAGTAAAAACGTGATTATTTAGATATTCATGGTGAAACTGTTTGCATTGGCTTTGCCATGGGGGTTATCAAACGAAGCGAGACGGGGTGGTGACCTTATAGCCCAGTCAATAAAGGGTTTGAGTGGGAACTAATTAGTGAAAAGCTGATTTTTTCATGGATGTTAGTTGATTATATAAGGAATATTTTCTGAAAAGTCCCCGCCCCTCCCCCTCTTGCTTCCCCCCCTACCCCCTTAAAGTTCACTTTTGAAAGATATTTCATTTTGTCAATATCTAAGAGATAAAAAGCGATAGAGTAATTTTTATTTCGTTATTGTAATCCTTATAATATTCTCTATCAAAAATGTTCTTTGCGTTTAAGCTATAAAACAATTATTTACCGTGTATTTTTAAATTTAATGTTAAAATTTTAACTTTTCTATTACAATAATTACATGTTTAGCTATTTTTTATTAATATAAGACAAGTTATGAAAAAATGGCTCAAATAAAACTTTTAGGGTATTTTGCAATCTTTATATTGATATAAGTTTTATAAATTTTAAGTGCAGACAGTTGACTTAATCGGCCTGGCAAAGGGAGATGGCGCGGCGCGGGGCGTACGAGTCCTCGCGGGCCGGATCAGCCCATTGGCGCATATTATCAGCGGTCAATCTGCAGTAAAGGCCTATTGTTTGGACTTTTATTTGTATAGCTGGTCTAATTATGGGTATTACAATGGTAAAATAGACGTAAACATTTATTTTATTTTTTTATTATTTATCTATTTTCTGGTATTTATTATTGCAGTGATAAACACACAATATGATTTCTTTTAGCCAAGCCAATAAAGGAAAAAAAATAGGCCTTTGTTGGATATAATTAGAGAAAAGCTGACATTTTGTTTATAAAATTGTTAATGTTCTTTATATTAGGAGAGCCAGTTTTGATTCGGGGGATTATTCCTACTCCTAAGTTATGTAATGATACAAAATTTGAATATACAAAGTAAACAGTAGTCACATCATTTCAGGGATCATTTCATAAACCACCAATCCCTGATAGCACCAATATAAATACACATACCCCATTAACTTCATATCCCATTCCATACCTTAATATAAAATCATTCATAATAATTGTAAAATCATATAGGCTTAAGATTTAGGCCAATCCAAATGGAAAAGAGAAGAGGAAGCATTGGTTGAGGAGAGAGGAAGAAGAAAGAGAAGGAAAAAAGAAAAAATAATAAATGGTTAGGTGGGAAGCAGAGTCAAGTTTACTGTTCTGAATTGAGAATAAACCTTTTCATTACCATCAACCTGCAGTACACAATATCCAGTAATGTATTATAATAATTGAATCAACACACTGGTAATTATTGATATTTTACATTTCGTTATTATTATGAACCTTCATTCAATTTGGTGAGTGCAACTTTGAATAATTCTGGCATCGCTTCACATGTATTACCTTCAAGCACCATTTCACATTGAAAATCTCCAAATAGTCAACTGACCCAATATCCATCCACCTCCTCAATCCTAAGATATAAATTCAACCCAAGACAAGCTTTTAAATTTAATATAACCTTTTAGTTTAAGTCCAAATTGTAATCATCCATCAATTCAACCTTTAATCATCCATAATAATCATTCACTTTCATTAGGCCTAAGTTTATAAATAATCCTCAATTTCAATGTTAATATTGTTTTAGTATTTAAGAATCGAACATTATGAATTGTTAATGACTTTTTTGAAGAACCAATTGTATTTTGTTATAACAGCTTAAGCTAGCCGGTAACCAAAACATTAACCCCGAGATTAAAAAAAAAAAACTAATGTAACTACAGTAACCTAATTTGTATGTTATAAGCCAATAAACCCTTTATTCTGTAAAACACATTCATTATCGTGTCTCTGTTTATTTTGTAGTCGACGGTGAACGTGATAGGAAGGGGACACTATAGTTATTAGGACCGTTCCATTCTTCTTCAAATATGGACCCACCATTATTGGACTGGCTAAAACCGGCAAGTGTCAAGCAGCAGAACATGTTTTGTTTACTGTCAATTTATTAATACACCAATTTATTAATACTGTTAGTAGCGCTTGGGCCTGAGAACCAAACAATCTACTTTTTAAAACCAGTAACTGGACGAAAAGTGTATTACAGGATTTCCAAAATCATCCATAAGTTGAACGACAAAAGGAAGCTTAATCTGCTTGCTTATGCCATAACAGGTTGTGACACAACATCTTCTTTCTTTGATCTGGGAAAAATAAAATCTTTGGATATTTTACTAAAGTCAGAAGAAGCTCAAACACAAGCGTTGGTTTTTCTACGTCAAGATGATTCCAAAGAACTGAAAACAAACGGGGAAAATTTTATCTTAACAGAAAAAGCACATGAACTTCAATGAAGCTCGTTACTTGCAAACATTGCAAAAAATCTAATCTAAGGTCAAACTTTGACCTTGCAAATCATCCCCCCTTCATAAGCATTTGTTCAGGGTTTATTTTCAAGTGCAGACATGGCTTGGTAACAGATTGGATGCTACAGTTTGGAGTTGGAAGATGGAAAAGATGAAAGAAAATGGAGGTTACAGGAAAGCTTTAACACCAACACTAAGTTCTAAGTCTTTTGTGACTGATGACCTTCTGCACCTCGTGTCTTGCAGCTGTAAGACATCTTGTATAAATATTGTGGGTGTCCGAAAGTAGAACTTAATTGTTTTAAGGTTTTAATGTGATAACAGTCCTAATAATGTAGATGAAATAATTGATGATCAAGACTAAACTGGATTGAAATAAAACAGTAGCAAGAATGTTTCCACTGTCTTAGGCCGGCCACACACAGAATCAGACGTGTCTGATAGTCAGTCATAGTCAAAGACGCCTTTAGTCTTTTCTGTCTGTTTGACTGTTATTGACTGATACTGTGTGTGGGGGTTTTAGTCACTGAGCATCATTGCCTCCCTCCATTTTCAGTTCTTCTGTCCACCAGATTGTTGTATTGTGTGCATTTAGTGCTTATTGAAAGTTTTTAACCTAACTTTGAAACGAACTTTGAAGAGAAGGAAGAGGAAGCTATAATTATGATGTGGAACTTGAATAATTTGTTTTAAAAGGCACTAATAACAGAGATCTTTGGGTACACCCTATAAACGAGAAGAGGAACCTTGTAGACTTTATTAAGGAATTGAGAACCATCCCAAAAAATCGAAAACTACTGTCGAATGAAAGTCGAAACGTTCGAATACATCTTGGAAAAAAATCATTATAATATTAAAAAACAAAACACGAATTTGAGAAAATCAAGTGACAAGGAGGGGTTGTGCGCAGGTGGCTCTGACGGACACTGTATGATAGCTTTTGACTAAAGGTGTCTTTTGAGGGAGCTGCGTCGTCAAGGAAAACACATATTTAGAGGTCTGTTTGTGTCTGTTCGTCTCGTTCGATGCAGTGTGTGGCGACTCCATAACCACCCATGCTAAGCCCCAGGTTTTAGTTGCTATTAGTCAAACTGACTAAACGTGACTGACCGTGTCTGATTCTGTGTGTGGCCGGCCTTATATAAAACTGAAACTCTCTACTTTTATGTGCCAGTATTGTATATATCCCAGACAATTTTAAGATATTGTAAATAGCAATTTGAGTGATGAATGGATGGTCCAAGATGGTGTTTTGACAGTAAACAAAACATGTTCTGCTGTTTGACACCTGTCGGTGCCGGTTTTAGCCAGTACGGGACACGGCGCGGCGGGTCCATAGGTGGTGGATAATGACACGGTCTTAATAACTTAGGGTTATAAATAATCCCCCAAACTAAAACTAGCTCTCCTAATATAAAGAACATTAACAATTTTAAAAACAAAATTTCAGCTTTTCACTAATTATATCCAATAAGACCTATTTTTCCCCTTTATTGGCTTGGCTAAAAGAAATCATGTTGTGTGTTTATCACTGCAATAATAAATACCAGAAAATAAATCAATAATGAAAAAATAAAATAAATGTATACGTCTATTTAACCATTGTAATACCTATAATTAGACCAGCTATACAAATAAAAGTCCAAACAATAGGCCTCTACTGCAGATTGACAGCTGATATGCCAACGGGCTGATCTGGCCCTCGAGGACTCATACGCTCCGCGCCGCACCATCTCCCTTTGCCAGGCCGATTAAGTCAACTGCCTGCACTTAACATTTATAAAACTTATATCAATATAAAGATTGCAAAATACCCTAAAAGTTTTATTTGTGCCATTTTTTCATAACTTGTCTCATATTAATAAAAAATAGCTAAACATGTAATTATTGTAATAGAAAAGTTAAAATTTTAACATTAAATTAAAAAATACACGGTAAATAATTGTTTTATAGCTTAAACGCAAAGAACATTTTTGAAAGAGAATATTATAAGGATTACAATAACGAAATAAAAATTACTCTATCGCTTTTTATCTCTTAGATATTGACAAAATAAAAAATCTTTCAAAAGTGAACTTTAAGGGGGGTAGGGGGGGAAGCAAGAGGGGGAGGGGCGGGAACTTTTGTGTAAATACTCCTCTTATACTATTGTAACATCTGACAAAATTTCAGCTTTTCACTAATTACTTCCCACTAAGGCCTATTTTTTCCCTTTATTGACTGGGCTATTAGTATTTATATAGAATAGAGAAAACCTCTACGTGTTTTGCATACCAACCCCCGCTCATTAAAATGTAATAACTTAATATAAACTAAATTTTAGTGATAACGGTATCCTTGTATTTAATTAAACTGGAATACTTTATTTACACATACAGCATAAAACACTGCACATGATTTTAGTTTAATAATTTGTAAAGGAGTAACATCTAATAATTCTGTTACTCTTTTGCTTTTTCATAAAAATCAGCTTGCTCTTGTCGGTAATCAGCCTTTTACAATATTATGGAAAACTAGTAAGCCCCGTAAAAAAAATCACAGGCAGATTAATTAATACACATCAGAGCTACGTAATTTAAAAAAAAAACTATTTAAAAACAACAGACTTTATCTGGCCTACCTAACTATGCTGACGGGGATTTTTAATTCGGTAAATGTGTACAAATATAAAGGTTATAAAATTGTAGGCCTATTTGTTAAAATTTTGTATTTATATACATTATCTATATATATAAAATTCAATGTTTGTCCGTCTGTTTGTACGTTTGTCTGTTTGTATGTTTGTCCTTTATGCGTTACGTTACCAAACCGTCCATCCGATTGCTTTGAAATTTTGCATAGTAACACAGGTTAACCCTGGGAAGGTTTTAGGCCATTTACCGAAGTCCTAGGACATTAGGGCTACGCCCCAGTGGCCCTCAAAGTTTCAATGTTAATCTTACGGAAGGTCAATCTTAAGAAAGAAGAAGAAAGATTTTCAAAAAACAGCTGTTCGTATGAAAAGCTTAAAACAGCTGATTTTTATCAACAGCTGATTTTGATCAACAACTGATTTGGATCAAAAACTGAATATAATTTTAGGTTAGGTAAATCAAGCAATAGCGAAGCATTGCCGGGTCCACTAGTTGTATATATAAATAAAGATAAAAATATTATCTTTTAATTGTATTTTATTTTATAATGATAGATCAAATGATTTAGAAGTTATTAATATTATAGCGAAGAAATTAATAATAATGGAATATGTTTATATGTTACACGAAGATGTAGGAATGTTTCCGTCGAAGTTAAACGAATGAGTATCTCTTCTTTAAATTTGTATAAATGCATATATATTGAAAGTTTGCATTTTTTATATTCATTTTATAACCTCAAAGCAAATCTTATAACGTATTATAGCCTGCATTAGTTATTTAACTCATATTAAAAAAAATCAACTTCACAAGACTTATATTATTGATTGAAGTTGTAAAAATAACCCAAAGTATAATCTACGTTTTGTTTATGTATTACAAGTGATGGGTGAAATCAGCTGTTATGTTATATTGCTACTCACGTACATAGTACGGACGTACACTCGCTTTTATAGGAGTTGATAAATTTTTTTGCCTACATCTGTTTAATACAGTGCGTTTTTTCACACTCGAGGCAGTGCGCAAACTAAACTACATGTGTTCAGCGTCAAGTAATTGTACCTCTTGTATTACTTTACCGCACTGCTAAACAGCTGGCGTGCGGTAAAGTAATATTTTGCGCACTGTACGCAAAGTAAACAGCTGATGTAATCTATGTTTTGAAAATGTTTTTGCTATAGATCCAACCACTATAAAACAGATCTTCTTAAAAACTAAAACACTAATTTAAAATGTAGCTGTAGGAAAAACGTTGTGTGTATCACGGGTGCAAAGTATAATGTGTCACACTCGATAAACTTTGTCAAATGTTTATCACGTGCGACATACTCAACTTTGCAACCTAGATTCACAAATAACTATGGAAAGTCCTTTTTAACAAAAGAATAAAATCATTATTTGAAAAAGTATCAGGGGTTCATCTGTGTATACAGTCCTTTCATAAAAAAATAATTATTGATACCGATTCATTGAAGAAAAAATAATATAAGAAGCGAAACCTAATGGGTTTTAAGCGGACGCTTGTGTGGTAGTTCACATCGAAGCCACTCGGAGCGCCACCAGTCTTTTGTAGCGCTTTGAGACGAAACTGACATTATAGACAGAATTTAAATTTCGCCGCACCACCAGACCGCGAATATATCTGCCTCTTGCACTGCCTTGCACAAACTACTTTCAATTCTCCTTTTCATCATCCCCGACGAAAAGGTTTAGTTTTCGTTGTGTAGGGAGCAAGCCCATATTTCAATATTTGGCGCGAGCAATGATTTATTATTGATAATGTTTTAATAACCCATTTATAAAGTGTGACATATATTTAATACTTTTTTAAATTAATATAAAAACAATTTTAAGTAAATTATGTCAAATACCAAATACAAATTATCTTAAATCTCCAATTAACATTATTTGAACATAGGGTTTTCCTGAATTTGATTTGATAATCTATTACCGTGAAATAATTTAGGGAAAGTCGTCTAAGCTTGTTTTGTTGAAAAAATATTTCATACAAGGTATATATTAAATATGAATGCAACAGTAATTAACAAATAAACATTTTATTTCATCAAATCGTATTTAAAATGGGTAAAATATTTAAAACTAAATGTGCAAAAACTTAGGTAAAATAGCAATACAATTATGTTTTGACACCAAACGTATATATTTCAGCCGTTCTCAAAAAAGGCATTAGATTGTTCATTACCGCTTTTGGGATATTTAAAGCTTATAAAAAGTATTGTTTTGCTGGCAATACTTATGACATTTTTGCTAAAACGCTCTGAAAGATTTAGTTTTAAGGTCACTATTTTGAACTGGGGGAAAAAAACATAAATAAATAAATAATAATAATCTTTATACTCGTATTATTACAAAAAAAGCTTACAATCGATCACGTAAGCAACAACTAAAACAATTCAAAGCAAAGTATGGTACAAATAGAGTACGAAATTATTATACTGGGTGTTCCATAACTAGGTGTACGCTTATTATTCGCGTAAGGGAATGAGCGAGCGTGTTGTAAACAATTAGCATGAGTAAGGAAATCACACAAGAAACGATATCAAATTGTAGAGGGGATTGTTGAGGTTGGGGACTACAACCATGGGAGGTTTTGGACTAAAAAGGTTTTACCTTTTTACAAACCCCCCATCGAGTGGTATACATTTTCAAGGTCTTTATACTAAAATATTGTGCCGTTTGGAGGTCTCTGTGTCAACTCTGCCCAAAATAGTTGGTACCACTAGTGGGGTTTCATGAATTTGTTATTTTTGATTTCCCAACCAAATTTTTGGATGCAACAAACACAACCTCCTTTAGTCATATAAAGAAAAAACATTTCCGTATTCTATTTGCAATATTACAAAACGTAGAGGGGCGATAGTTATGGAACATTCGGTTTTAACCTATTATTTTGTTAAAATAAATGATCACCAGGATCAGACACACACCGCGGGGGGGTACAGGGGGGGGGGGGCTCCCGCCAAAACAGAGTGTTTGCACAATTATTACAGTATAAACAATTTAGGCCATTATCTTGCATGATACGCCCAATTAACCTGAGTGGCCCGGTTTAAATTTACCAAATGGATTCTGAAAGTAGAAATTAAAATCTACAATTCTTATCTCTTGATTTTTTTAAGGTTGATAAAGTATGATAAAAATGCTTCAGAACATATCGCAAAACGCGTAAATTTGCTAGCGACGCCGGCGCCGATGGTAAATTTGCAAGAGAGGCAGTGGTAGTGACGGAAACAGCATCCTGCCATTCTCTTCTCCTCCGCATTATGCAAGATAATTGTCTAAATTGTTTATACTGCAATTATTGTGCCAACACTACTAATGCGACAAATTTTATCTTCCGCCTGTTTGAAATACAAATACTAAACAATAATTTTCCGAAAGATCTGCCCTAAATACAGTATTATAAATTAACAAATCTATTATCTTTTGAATAGGCTAGTAATTTTTAAGCGTTTTCCGACTTTTCTCGGTGAGAAATGGTCCGATCGGGGTTTTCAAAAACAATTTTGTAGGTTTTTAATTCTTTACAAATGTCCCGCTGGAAATAACGTAATCCACGCATAAATTTTTATAATATCAACAAAAAATCCCAAAAGTCCAAATTTATTGTTATTTTTGTTTATAAAAAATGAGCAAAAATTCCTTGCTTGATAGTTTTTTATTTTATAACAAACTTTAAAACTGAAATTCAATAAAAAAGAAAAAATCTTTATTGGTTGGGCTAATTGCTTTACGGAGCCCCCGCCGTATGGAACTCTATGACTTCAATAAGTGAAAGCTTGTGTTACGTTGTTTTTAATTTAGTGAAAAAAAGTGGATTTAATGATCGTGTTGTGGAGTTAATGATTTTAGTTCCATTCCTGTATCCTGTTAACTCTTCAATGATTAGTGTTAATTTTATTCTTTAATCTGCAAGCAACTCTTGCTCTTTCAAGACAATATTTAAGGCCTAGAAATGCATTAAAAAGTTATTTAATAGAGTTTATTTACAGAGTGTCCCCGAACTCTCTGGACCCCTTTTGTGGATATGTTCCTGGGATCGAGACAAACATATTTCACAATACAAACATGGGTCTACGGGGCTTATTTTTTCCTCTGTCTGTCTGTATGTGTTTTTTACAAAATACTTAATATTTTTGAAAGTAGAAAGGATATTGAACTCAAACTTTGTACACCTATTTGATCCGTAACCTCTTATCACTGTACGAAAAATTAGAACATTATTTTAAATATTTTCAAAATGGCGGCCGTTTATAATTTTCAATGTAAAATATCTCAAAATACCCCAACCAGCGTTAAGGAACTTCGTTCCAAAAAGTTTTTAAAAGTGTTAGCAAATTCTTTAAAGTATATAGGCCTAAACAGTACTCACCAGACACAATGCGCAGATGGCTAAGAAAAGAAGTTTGCTGTCCATGATTAACTTCCTGATTCAACGCACAACATTAACTTTTATACCTTTTACCTAATCCCTGTTTAAGTGAGATTGCTAATTTGACGACAACAAAGAATTTTTGACATTTTAATCCCCCCAGGTAATTAAAAGATAGACAATAATTGTCAAGTGTCTTAGTCACTTTGATAAATTTAACTGAATGTAGGCCTAAATAGTAATTAATACCTATTAACTGCCTTATGAGTTTCTTCTTGGAAATGAAGATTATATGAGAATCTTTGCATATATTACGCAGTTGTTTAGGAGTACTATAGAAACGTTGATTTTCTTCTAGGATTTGTAAAGTGTTTTATTTATTCTAGGAAAACAATATTGGAGAGAGAAAGAGAGAATTGAATTTTTTAACTAAATTTACTAAACGCATAAATTATATTACAAAACTGTCTAATTGGCATTAAATAATAACAATATTTTATATTGTACACATAACAAAATTTTGAACGAAAGAACATTTATATAAATATAAATAAATACCCGTGCTACGCTACAGGAATATTTTTATTTTTTGCATTTTACTATGTTACACAATTTTAATATTTTTCTCTCTCATTCTTTCATCTTTTATTTCACATAAGTGATTTATTACACGCATTTTCAATTAGGTTTTGCTGAGGATCGATTACTATGATGATCAATCTATGTGTTCTATATAGGCTTACTTTCATGATTAGCTATGCGACATTAAGCGCAAAATCTATGATTTTTGCCAGTTTGAGGTATATTTCACGTCTATTAGTACATGTTATCTAAAAATATTTTCTACCAACAATATTTTACAACTTAGATGCAAATAATCAAAGTGCAAAAGTTTTTTCTCTCCGGAACTGGAAGTCTCTTGATGGTCCAGAACCATGTGGAACTTTGTAGAACCTTCTGGAATAGTCTGTAACATTCCGGAACATTCTGGTCAATCTCGGATACTTTGGTCCTCTATTCCTAGCTGCTTCACCTCCAAACGAACGCAATGATTAAAATTCATGTTTCGAATCGCATCCAGTCCCCCTTCCGTCCACCTGTGTTAAAAATGTTATACTTCTGCATGCATTTTACCTGAAGTTCTTTTTTGAATAATATGTTTTAAATATCAGCTATCTAATATATCTAATATAGATATTAATATAAATTATGTTTTATATATTAAGGCTGTACATCAAGTAACTTAGTCACAGGTAACAAAAATGTGTTTGCTTTGTTTTTTCTTAGTACTATTTATGAAATAAGTGTAACAAATTTGTGCTCTCTAAGTTAAAGAAAAGTATGACAATTATTATTTTTTTTACGGGTATTTTTTTCAGTTTTCACCGTTAGATGCAAGTAATCGAAATGCCAGTGCATTAATCTTCCAATTTACCACTTATGAAACAAATGAGCCAAACAACAGCTCTTTAGCTTCATGGAAAGAATAACAATTTATTTTTATAATGTAATTTGTAAGAAATAAATGTACAATATATCAGCTCTCATCTAGCTTTAAGGAAACTATAACAATCAATATTATCAATTCTGTTATCACATTTTCACCCCTTAGCAGAACGTGAAAAAATGTAAAACTGGTTTCTTTTTACTTTCTCTATCCTATACGTAGTATATGGAGAAAGTATTGTTTTCGTAAAAATGTTCGAATTTGAATTTTCAGTTGAATTATCTGTTTTGGTGCTCCCAGAACCCCAAAAAATGGTTTAGTGCAATTATCTGTGTTGGTGCTCCCTGAACCCAAAAATATTTTTAGTGGAATTTTTTGTTTTGGTGCTCCCTGAACCCAAAAAAGTGTTTTTAGAGTGGTGTCTGTCTGTCAGTCTGTCAGTATGTATACACGACCAGAGAGGACACTATTGGTCCGATTTTCATGAAATTTGGTATGTAGGTACTAAACCCTAATATCTCCAGGTGTTTTTTTCATTTTTTCTAATTTTTAATTTTTAAGGGTAATTTACCCCTAAAAACCCATAAAAAACGAAAAAAATTCAAATTTCTCAAAAACGGCTCTAACGATTTTGATCAAATTTTCAGTATTTATAGTGCTTAAGATGCCAAACAAAATGACACCACCCGCTTTTATCAAAACTTCGGCGTTTTATAATTATGGGGAAATGTTTAAAAATAAACAAGTTTATGTTGTCAATCTAGCATCGCGGCGGCGGCCGCACGGGGTAGCACCATGGTAGCGATCACGGCCAGTAATTCAAAGGTCGCGCGATCGAATCCCGCCTAGGACAATAATTTTTTTATACGATTGACGTAGGTAGAATATTATTTTTTTGTTTTGTTCTAAAAAGTAATAAATAAAATGATTGAAAACAATATTATTTTGACTACAGTAAGTTGGGAGAAAGTTTGTGTCAGTTAACTGATACCGTTTATTTAAAATAATAATAGAAACTTATTAAAATCGTTTTTAATAAAAGAGTAAATTACTTATAAATGTAATAAGTTTGTATAGTATATTTTGAGTATTAAAGTCTACTTAAGCTTGTATAGTCCCACTCGCAGTTTAGCCAACGTAACAGCATAAACTAGTTAACATTTTACGATTTGTCCCCGACTAAAAGTTTGCTTTAACATTACGCCTACACTCTCGTCATAAAACTTTGCAACACAGATGTTTATACTGAATTTTATGGCAGAGATTTTCTAAACTAACGTCGAGAATTTACAGCAGGATTTACATTTGAACAGGTTTTAAGTTTGGCACTCCGTTGGAAATTACCAGCACCGGTACTTAGAGATTAAGTAAATTTAAGGAAACAAATTTTAAAATATAGCCATTTATTAAGGAGGGTTGTGCGTTCTTTCTTACTAGATACATTCAAGGAGTTGATAAATTTTAACCATTTTATTGGTTTAGAAAGAGAAAGACAATAATAAGGATGAAACTAAGTACACCAAGTAGGCTACAGTAATACTTTCTCAACACATTGTTACTAATATCCTATGTTGTAAGATTATTCATAGCCTCAAAGTTTAAGACGATACATAGTGTTAAATATCTAAATTAAATTATTAGCGAATTTCCATAGGAAAATGAGCTATTGCAGTGACTCTTATGGTAATACCTAAGCTCGGGAGTAGTAATTGAGCACCGATCATGGTCCCCAGAACACGTTTTGGGGTGTCATTAAATATTATATACGTATATGTGTTCGCACTCTAACGGCCGCATTTTAAGTCCGATTTGGTCCAAATTTGGTAAACACGTTGGTTGTCTACGACGCTTAGACGAATTCGTTAGCCAAAAAAATTCAACAACCCAAGTACGTTTTTTGACCGGAAGCAACAATATTTGAGATTTTTCGTACGATAATGAAACTTTTTTAGAGTTTTGTCAAAAACAATAAATGCGTGATATTATTCTGCACATTTTGTTTTTTTACACGACCTTATAGCTCGCTTGGTTCCCTCAAAATCGATCAAAACGTAAAATACCGTAAAAATACCCGGTTCAATCCTCGTGTGGGATTTTACCTTGGGGGCATCTTATGATCCGAGGCCCAACGGCCGAGTTTGTTCTCTGCAAACAAAGCGAAGCAGTCCATAACCCGAGGCCGCAAGACCGAAGGGCAAACTCGCAAAGTTTTTCCACTGCGATTGGAACGCAGGGGCGCGTGAGTCGAAGCTGGAGGCATAGGTGCAAACAAATTCTATTAATATATATTTCATACTCATAGGCAACTATTCAGCGTCTTCATGAGTAGATCAATTTCCCAAATAGTTGGTTGAAACCCTACAACATGAAGGCCTTAACTTAGTTTTGGAAATTCGCTCAACTCACGTCAGAGGTTCAGCTGTGTTATGTTTTGCAGGGTATAGTAAGAATATGTTTTAGTATATTAGTTATTAGAATTAGTGTTTTGAATGTTAAGGTATTACCCAGTAAGACGGACAAGGAAGTACGGTATAAACACGGAAATTGTAGCGAGGTCGCGCGAGAGTTCGTTAAACGCGGAACACGGAACTCGCTTTGCTTTGGTTTGTTTTAAGATGACAACAAGGAAGCTAGCCGGGTTATAAAGTATAATCCGAATCTAGAATCTGGGCCAGAGGATTGTGGTCGATGGGCCAGAGTGGAGTGGTCGGGTGACCAGTGAGGCCAGTCTGCTGTTAGTGTGTTAGGCCGGAAAAGTTGGGCCGGTTCGTCGTGCAAAGTGCGGCCAGGAAATCGAGACGGGAAGATCAGCCCGAAGTTTGGACCAGCGAGATCTCAAGTGACAACATACCGTGTGAGCAAACCAAAGTATTTCAGTCTGTTGTTAGAGTTACATTATATTCAGAGTTTTGGGGTTATTCACATAAGAGTGACACGCTTTAGTTGCCAATACCGTAATCCAGTCTGTCTTATAAAGGTCTAATAAAAGAAATGTACGTAGATCATAAGTAAAGTCTAATGTATCAAACCATAAATATATATTTGAGTTGTATTATTGTATTAGTATAAATATAGAGAGATAAGTATTACCACTGAACCACTGGAATGCATTGTTATTATTGTCCCTTTGCTATTAGCATATTAAAGTAGAGTTTGTACCCGGGTGATAAGGGAACTAGAAGTCCCAAACCTATCAGCTGCGTGGTCGAATTATTAAGTTTATTATACGAGTATTATAATAAAAGTTAAAAATAACCGGCTTGACATAGGTCAACTCCTAAATACAAACCAAATAAAAATTTTAAATAGTTCCATCACGCAGCTGTTTGCACATCGACCTTGATGCTTCGTATTATGGACTGCTTCGATTCATTTCAGAAGCTGTCCCCAAGGGAAATCTTCCACGTGGATTTGAGCCGGGTACACTTATGGTATTTTACATTTTTATCTATTTTAGGGGGACCAGGTGGCCTATAAGGTCGTGTAAAACCAAAACTGTGCAGAATAATTTTACTCCTATAATAATTTTTTAGGCAAATTCCAAAAACTTTCATTTAGTCAAAAAAGTAATTCCGGATGATGGATTTTTTTTACTAACGAACTCGTCCGGGCTACTGATATATATTCAAAGATATACTTAAAGAGCTGCAGAGTGTAGAAGATTTGGAAGAAATATTTATTGAGCCTCCTGAACCTGCTGTTCTGTCAAATCGAAAATATTGGATGCTGATTGTTAAATAGTGGTGCATAAATTGTTCTTCCAAAGAACATAAGGATTGGAGGAAGTGAAGTTCTGGAAGAGGAAGAAATCGACCACAGTGGTACTGAAGATGCAGGTATTATACACAAATCGTACTTGAGAAAAAACAATTTGCTTATCAATAAAAACATATTTCCTGAGAATGAAAATATCATAGTGTATAATAAATAATCTGTTTACATTTGCATCGCCACGAGTCGCCACGGGGGTTGGTGAGCGAAGCGAGTAGGGAGTGGAGTTGTTACATCAAAATAATTGGTTTACCATCTCTAGTCATAATCTAACTTTTCCAGCCAAGTAACTCAGCACAAAGAAGCTTTTCCCAATAACAATATAAAACTTAATAAAAACTTGTTTCTACTTTAAGAAAGTAATTTTACAAAATTTACATTTTAAAATGCAACATTAATATAGTTTCTATTATAAAGTTAGTACGTAGCCACAACAAAGCTTACGGTATGAAATTGTGTTAAAAACTTTATCCGGGATATTTAAAAAACAGTTTAAAACTTTCCACTGTATACATTGAAAAATTATTATTCTAGATGTAAAAGCACCGTAGTAATGCACATAAAATGGTGATCGGTTGGATGGTAAAAAATATAATCAATGTGGATCTAGGATGATTTTAATCCTTAAAAGAACAGATTTTTTCTAAAAAGGCTATTTATTCGAAATAAATATAAAGCAAAATGTACAAAAAATGTGTTTAGGTAATTTTTAGTTTACGATTTTGAATGGTGGTTCCCCTCAAAATAGTGAAAATAATTTGCGATATTTTTTTAAACTAAGTCATTGTAAATTAAAATTAAATTCAAAATGTACAATACATCCGACCGCGTGTTTTTCCTTTGCACTTGAATTTCGATGTTTCTTTAATACCTGACGTGGTAGTTTTTCTTTTTAAAGGGATGAAAATATTATGTTTAGTTGTACTGTACAGTGACTGCATTTTTCCTTTTTCTCTACTCGGGGAGTGGTTTTCACCTCGTTTGATTAAACTCTAAGAATAAATGTTGGATTAATTTAATATTATCTCACGAGGGGTCTTTTTTGCATTTTTATTGTTGACTTCACAACGTAGTGGTTCCGGGACCCCAATTTTCTGAATAAACGACCCAAAAAACGTATAATTAAAGTAGTGTATAATCGCGGTATTACTTTAACAACGTCCTCCCTCGTTTTAAAGGGATTATAAGTACACGTTTGCTGGACGAATAATCGAGGTGTGTGTAATTTTGCATCTTTTGTTAATTGTAACCGAACTATGAAAATGTTTTTGGATTGGTGTTGTTTTGCAAGATGGAGTTTGTAAGTTATAACTTTTTAACGCAGTATGCAGTTTTATGTATGTTAATAACGGTTCCAATTCAACTTTTGTGTTTGTTGATTTATCATTTGGTTATTTATTTATCTAAATATATACAATCGAAAACCCACTCACTCACTCACTGATCACACTATCTCAAAATCCATACCACCTAGGAACGTGAAATTTGGTACACATATTGGTCATATGAGCTACAGGTGCATAAGTGAGGATTTTAAAATATTTGGCCTTTAAAAGTTGAAAAAACACCTCAAATAACAAATATTGTTTATTATACATATAATCTCAAAAACCATACCACCTATGAAAGTGAAATTTGGTATACATATTGGTGAAAGGCGATAGAAGCGCAGTAAGAATTTTTTTTAAATATTTGGCATTTAAGGGTTGAAACAATCCCTAAAACAATAAATACTGTTTGTTGTGCTTTTATTATTGTAGCTGAAATTGTGTACATTTATTTTTTACAAGATATATATACAGGTTATATAAAAAAACATTTCAGGACTTTGGAATATGATTAAATCCAAACATGCGTTTCAAAATGGCGGCTGTTTGAACATTTCAAACCTAAATTACTCAAAAACTGTACATTTTAACAAAAAATGTCAAGACACCTTTTTGTAGCACTTTTGATTGCCTATCGGATGGTGTAACTGTTAAAACAATCGGATGAAGGATAATAGTTAAGTTATGGGTAATAACTGGTTTGTTCAACCCGGCATCCTATACCAACACAGTAAATACTACAATATTGTATGTACATTTGCTGTCATCATCTTTAAGTTAGCTATTACCCTTCATCTTATTGTTTTGACAGTTGCACCATCCGATAGGGAATCAAAAGGGACATTTTTTGTTAAAATGTACAGTTTTTGGGTAATTTAGGTTTGAAATTTTCAAACAGCCGCCATTTTGATTAAACTTGCTTATTTACTTATTTTAATTTGTTACATTTCGTCTCCTATTAGTTTTATTGCTTCTAGACAAACACTAAGTCTTGATCGTTTCCGACTCAGGTACTCTTACACCACAACTACAATGCCTAACTGTGATTAGATTTAATCGCTTATTTTTCTTGAGATATATCATTATTAGGTTAAACTTCATACCAAGTTTAAACTCAATCAAACACACCGTTCTTTAGATATGAATTATTAAGTACAAAAAACAGATTGGCGGATATCTGGAAAACGAAGCGTTTTCGAGCCTATGTTTATATGAACTTTTTCTTCTTTTTTTATGACGAATCATAATCCAAAACTCTGAAAGGTTTTTTTTACATCCTGTATAAATAGAAACCAGTTTTACATTTTGTTACGTGCTGCTAAGGAGTGAAAATGTAATAACAACCCCTAAAAATAATAAATATTAATTGTTATACTTTCCTTAATGCTAGAGAGCTGTCATTTTTTTCATTAATTTCTTATAAAATACACATAAAAAAACCGTTTTACATTTTTGCTCGTGCGGCCAAGGGGTGAAATTGTGATAACTACCCCTAAAAACAATAAATATTACTTGTTAATCTTTCCTTAAAGATATACAGTTGAAATTTGGTACATTCATTTATTACAATACACATATAAAATGTAAACCAGTTTTACACTTCGTTGCATGCTGCTAGGGGTAAACATATGATAACAACCCCTTAAAACAATAAATATACATGTTTATACTTTCTTTAAAGCTGATACTCTGTACATTTATTTCTTACAAGATACATTTTATAAAAAGAAACCAGTTTTACATTTTTTCACGTTCTGCTAAGGGGTGAAAATGTGATAACAGAATTGATAATATTGATTGTTATAGTTTCCTTAAAGCTAGATGAGAGCTGATATATTGTACATTTATTTCTTACAAATTACATTATAAAAATAAATTGTTATTCTTTCCATGAAGCTAAAGAGCTGTTGTTTGGCTCATTTGTTTCATAAGTGGTAAATTGGAAGATTAATGCACTGGCATTTCGATTACTTGCATCTAACGGTGAAAACTGAAAAAAATACCCGTAAAAAAAATAATAATTGTCATACTTTTCTTTAACTTAGAGAGCACAAATTTGTTACACTTATTTCATAAATAGTACTAAGAAAAAACAAAGCAAACACATTTTTGTTACCTGTGACTAAGTTACTTGATGTACAGCCTTAATATATAAAACATAATTTCTATTAATATCTATATTAGATATATTTAGCTGATATTTCAAACATATTATTCAAAAAAGAACTTCAGGTAAAATGCATGCAGAAGTATAACATTTTTAACACAGGTGGACGGAAGGGGGACTGGATGCGATTCGAAACATGAATTTTAATCATTGCGTTCGTTTGGAGGTGAAGCAGCTAGGAATAGGGGACCAAAGTATCCGAGATTGACCAGAATGTTCCGGAATGTTATAGACTATTCCAGAAGGTTCTACAAAGTTCCACATGGTTCTGGACCATCAAGAGACTTCCAGTTCCGGAGAGAAAAAAACTTTTGCACTTTGATTATTTGCATTGAAGTTGTAAAATATTGTTGGTAGAAAATATTTTTAGCTAACATGTACTAATAGCCGTGAAATATACCTCAAACTGGCAAAAATCATAGATTTTGCGCTTAATGTCGCATAGCTAATCATGAAAGTAAGCCTATATAGAACACATAGATTGATCATCATAGTAATCGATCCGCAGTAAAACCTAATTGAAAGTACGTGTAATAAATCACTTATGTGAAATAAATACTGAAAGAATGTGAGAGAGAAATATTAAAATTGTGTAACATAGTAAAATGCAAAAAATAAAAATATTCCTGTAGCGTAGCACGGGTATTTATTTATATTTATATAAATGTTCTTTCGTTCAAAATTTTGTTATGTGTACAATATAAAATATTGTTATTATTTAATGCCAATTAGACAGTTTTGTAATATAATTTATGCGTTTAGTAAATTTAGTTAAAAAATTCAATTCTCTCTTTCTCTCTCCAATATTGTTTTCCTAGAATAAATAAAACACTTTACAAATCCTAGAAGAAAATCAACGTTTCTATAGTACTCCTAAACAACTGCGTAATATATGCAAAGATTCTCATATAATCTTCATTTCCAAGAAGAAACTCATAAGGCAGTTAATAGGTATTAATTACTATTTAGGCCTACATTCAGTTAAATTTATCAAAGTGACTAAGACACTTGACAATTATTGTCTATCTTTTAATTACCTGGGGGGATTAAAATGTCAAAAATTCTTTGTTGTCGTCAAATTAGCAATCTCACTTAAACAGGGATTAGGTAAAAGGTATAAAAGTTAATGTTGTGCGTTGAATCAGGAAGTTAATCATGGACAGCAAACTTCTTTTCTTAGCCATCTGCGCATTGTGTCTGGTGAGTACTGTTTAGGCCTATATACTTTAAAGAATTTGCTAACACTTTTAAAAACTTTTTGGAACGAAGTTCCTTAACGCTGGTTGGGGTATTTTGAGATATTTTACATTGAAAATTATAAACGGCCGCCATTTTGAAAATATTTAAAATAATGTTCTAATTTTTCGTACAGTGATAAGAGGTTACGGATCAAATAGGTGTACAAAGTTTGAGTTCAATATCCTTTCTACTTTCAAAAATATTAAGTATTTTGTAAAAAACACATACAGACAGACAGAGGAAAAAATAAGCCCCGTAGACCCATGTTTGTATTGTGAAATATGTTTGTCTCGATCCCAGGAACATATCCACAAAAGGGGTCCAGAGAGTTCGGGGACACTCTGTAAATAAACTCTATTAAATAACTTTTTAATGCATTTCTAGGCCTTAAATATTGTCTTGAAAGAGCAAGAGTTGCTTGCAGATTAAAGAATAAAATTAACACTAATCATTGAAGAGTTAACAGGATACAGGAATGGAACTAAAATCATTAACTCCACAACACGATCATTAAATCCACTTTTTTTCACTAAATTAAAAACAACGTAACACAAGCTTTCACTTATTGAAGTCATAGAGTTCCATACGGCGGGGGCTCCGTAAAGCAATTAGCCCAACCAATAAAGATTTTTTCTTTTTTATTGAATTTCAGTTTTAAAGTTTGTTATAAAATAAAAAACTATCAAGCAAGGAATTTTTGCTCATTTTTTATAAACAAAAATAACAATAAATTTGGACTTTTGGGATTTTTTGTTGATATTATAAAAATTTATGCGTGGATTACGTTATTTCCAGCGGGACATTTGTAAAGAATTAAAAACCTACAAAATTGTTTTTGAAAACCCCGATCGGACCATTTCTCACCGAGAAAAGTCGGAAAACGCTTAAAAATTACTAGCCTATTCAAAAGATAATAGATTTGTTAATTTATAATACTGTATTTAGGGCAGATCTTTCGGAAAATTATTGTTTAGTATTTGTATTTCAAACAGGCGGAAGATAAAATTTGTCGCATTAGTAGTGTTGGCACAATAATTGCAGTATAAACAATTTAGACAATTATCTTGCATAATGCGGAGGAGAAGAGAATGGCAGGATGCTGTTTCCGTCACTACCACTGCCTCTCTTGCAAATTTACCATCGGCGCCGGCGTCGCTAGCAAATTTACGCGTTTTGCGATATGTTCTGAAGCATTTTTATCATACTTTATCAACCTTAAAAAAATCAAGAGATAAGAATTGTAGATTTTAATTTCTACTTTCAGAATCCATTTGGTAAATTTAAACCGGGCCACTCAGGTTAATTGGGCGTATCATGCAAGATAATGGCCTAAATTGTTTATACTGTAATAATTGTGCAAACACTCTGTTTTGGCGGGAGCCCCCCCCCCCCTGTACCCCCCCGCGGTGTGTGTCTGATCCTGGTGATCATTTATTTTAACAAAATAATAGGTTAAAACCGAATGTTCCATAACTATCGCCCCTCTACGTTTTGTAATATTGCAAATAGAATACGGAAATGTTTTTTCTTTATATGACTAAAGGAGGTTGTGTTTGTTGCATCCAAAAATTTGGTTGGGAAATCAAAAATAACAAATTCATGAAACCCCACTAGTGGTACCAACTATTTTGGGCAGAGTTGACACAGAGACCTCCAAACGGCACAATATTTTAGTATAAAGACCTTGAAAATGTATACCACTCGATGGGGGGTTTGTAAAAAGGTAAAACCTTTTTAGTCCAAAACCTCCCATGGTTGTAGTCCCCAACCTCAACAATCCCCTCTACAATTTGATATCGTTTCTTGTGTGATTTCCTTACTCATGCTAATTGTTTACAACACGCTCGCTCATTCCCTTACGCGAATAATAAGCGTACACCTAGTTATGGAACACCCAGTATAATAATTTCGTACTCTATTTGTACCATACTTTGCTTTGAATTGTTTTAGTTGTTGCTTACGTGATCGATTGTAAGCTTTTTTTGTAATAATACGAGTATAAAGATTATTATTATTTATTTATTTATGTTTTTTTCCCCCAGTTCAAAATAGTGACCTTAAAACTAAATCTTTCAGAGCGTTTTAGCAAAAATGTCATAAGTATTGCCAGCAAAACAATACTTTTTATAAGCTTTAAATATCCCAAAAGCGGTAATGAACAATCTAATGCCTTTTTTGAGAACGGCTGAAATATATACGTTTGGTGTCAAAACATAATTGTATTGCTATTTTACCTAAGTTTTTGCACATTTAGTTTTAAATATTTTACCCATTTTAAATACGATTTGATGAAATAAAATGTTTATTTGTTAATTACTGTTGCATTCATATTTAATATATACCTTGTATGAAATATTTTTTCAACAAAACAAGCTTAGACGACTTTCCCTAAATTATTTCACGGTAATAGATTATCAAATCAAATTCAGGAAAACCCTATGTTCAAATAATGTTAATTGGAGATTTAAGATAATTTGTATTTGGTATTTGACATAATTTACTTAAAATTGTTTTTATATTAATTTAAAAAAGTATTAAATATATGTCACACTTTATAAATGGGTTATTAAAACATTATCAATAATAAATCATTGCTCGCGCCAAATATTGAAATATGGGCTTGCTCCCTACACAACGAAAACTAAACCTTTTCGTCGGGGATGATGAAAAGGAGAATTGAAAGTAGTTTGTGCAAGGCAGTGCAAGAGGCAGATATATTCGCGGTCTGGTGGTGCGGCGAAATTTAAATTCTGTCTATAATGTCAGTTTCGTCTCAAAGCGCTACAAAAGACTGGTGGCGCTCCGAGTGGCTTCGATGTGAACTACCACACAAGCGTCCGCTTAAAACCCATTAGGTTTCGCTTCTTATATTATTTTTTCTTCAATGAATCGGTATCAATAATTATTTTTTTATGAAAGGACTGTATACACAGATGAACCCCTAATACTTTTTCAAATAATGATTTTATTCTTTTGTTAAAAAGGACTTTCCATAGTTATTTGTGAATCTAGGTTGCAAAGTTGAGTATGTCGCACGTGATAAACATTTGACAAAGTTTATCGAGTGTGACACATTATACTTTGCACCCGTGATACACACAACGTTTTTCCTACAGCTACATTTTAAATTAGTGTTTTAGTTTTTAAGAAGATCTGTTTTATAGTGGTTGGATCTATAGCAAACAACATTTTCAAAACATAGATTACATCAGCTGTTTACTTTGCGTACAGTGCGCAAAATATTACTTTACCGCACGCCAGCTGTTTAGCAGTGCGGTAAAGTAATACAAAGAGGTACAATTACTTGACGCTGAACACATGTAGTTTAGTTTGCGCACTGCCTCGAGTGTGAAAAAACGCACTGTATTAACAGATGCAGGCAACATTTGTTATCAACTCCTATAAAAGCGAGTGTACGTCCGTACTGTGTACACAGCTGTGTACACAATATAACATAACAGCTGATTTCACCCATCACTTGTAATACATAAACAAAACGTAGATTATACTTTGGGTTATTTTTACAACTTCAATCAATAATATAAGTCTTGTGAAGTTGATTTTTTTTAATATGAGTTAAATAACTAATGCAGGCTATAATACGTTATAAGATTTGCTTTGAGGTTATAAAATGAATATAAAAAATGCAAACTTGTATTTTCAATATATATTCATTTATACAAATTTAAAGAAGAGATACTCATTCGTTTAACTTCGACGGAAACATTCCTACATCTTCGTGTAACACATATAAACATATTCCATTATTATTAATTTCTTCGCTATAATATTAATAACTTCTAAATCATTTGATCTATCATTATGAAATAAAAAACAATTAAAAGATAATATTTTTATCTTTATTTATATATACAACTAGTGGACCCGGCAATGCTTCGCTATTGCTTGATTTACCTAACCTAAAATTATATTCAGTTTTTGATCCAAATCAGTTGTTGATCAAAATCAGCTGTTGATCAAAATCAGCTGTTTTAAGCTTTTCATACGAACAGCTGTTTTTTGAAAATCTTTCTTCTTCTTTCTTAAGATTGACCTTCCATAAGATTAACATTGAAACTTTGAGGGCCACTGGGGCGTAGCCCTAATGTCCTAGGACTTCGGTAAATGGCCTAAAACCTTTCTAGGGTTAACCTGTGTTACTATGCAAAATTTCAAAGCAATCGGATGGACGGTTTGGTAACGTAACACATAAAGGACAAACATACAAACAGACAAACGTACAAACAGACGGACATACATTGAATTTTATATATATAGATAATCGCATATATTATTTCTCAAGACTATTTTTTTGTCGGTACGCCATAACTTCCTTAATACATCATCAAATTACATGAATGAGGCATCATTTTAAAGCTTTCCTTAACCACTACACGGGAAAAATAGACAAACAGCTTAAAATTCATGTTTTAATAACAAAAATTGATTTAAAAAACTTTTATATTATACTCTGTATGTTCCTAATGAAAGGCGCTATCTACTAACCATCTGTTTAACTAGCATGACAGCTGTTAGTTAGATTGTTTACACTGTAAGATTGTATAGGGAAACTGTTATTTATAAACCAATGTAAATAAATAAACTTAATTAACTGAATTAAATCAACGTGTTAAATCAGGTAAATGTAGGCCTACTCCGAACTTGCGAAATATTCGCAAGGGTCAGCTAGTGTATATAAATACAAAATTTTAACAAATAGGCCTACAATTTTATAACCTTAATATTTGTACACATTTACCGAATTAAAAATCCCCGTCAGCATAGTTAGGTAGGCCAGATAAAGTCTGTTGTTTTTAAAAAATAGTTTTTTTTTAATTACGTAGCTCTGATGTGTATTTAATTAATCTGCCTGTGATTTTGTTTACGGGGCTTACTATTTTTCTATAATATTGTAAAAGGCTGATTACCGACAAGAGCAAGCTGATTTTTATGAAAAAGCAAAAGAATAACAGAATTATTAGATGTTACTCCTTTACAAATTATTAAACTAAAATCATGTGCAGTGTTTTATGCTGTATGTGTAAATAAAGTATTCCAGTTTAATTAAATACAAGGATACCGTTCTCACTAAAATTTAGTTTATATTAAGTTATTACATTTTAATGAGCGAGGGTTGGTATGCAAAACACGTAGAGGTGTTCTAATCTCTATTCTATATAAATACTAATAGCCCAGTCAATAAAGGGAAAAAATAGGCCTTAGTGGGAAGTAATTAGTGAAAAGCTGAAATTTTGTCAGATGTTACAATAGTATAAGAGGAGTATTTACACAAAAGTTCCCGCCCCTCCCCCTCTTGCTTCCCAACCTCCCCCCCCCCCCCCTTAAAGTTCACTTTTGAAAGATTTTTTATTTTGTCAATATCTAAGAGATAAAAAGCGATAGAGTAATTTTTATTTCGTTATTGTAATCCTTATAATATTCTCTATCAAAAATGTTCTTTGCGTTTAAGCTATAAAACAATTATTTACCGTGTATTTTTTAATTTAATGTTAAAATTTTAACTTTTCTATTACAATAATTACATGTTTAGCTATTTTTTATTAATATGAGACAAGTTATGAAAAAATGGCACAAATAAAACTTTTAGGGTATTTTGCAATCTTTATATTGATATAAGTTTTATAAATGTTAAGTGCAGACAGTTGACTTAATCGGCCTGGCAAAGGGAGATGGTGCGGCGCGGAGCGTACGAGTCCTCGAGGGCCGGATCAGCCCGTTGGCATATCAGCGGTCAATCTGCAGTAGAGGCCTATATTGTTTGGACTTTTATTTGTATAGCTGGTCTAATTATAGGTATTACAATGGTCGTAGACGTATACATTTATTTTATTTTTTCATTATTGATTTATTTTCTGGTATTTATTATTGCATTGATAAACACACAATATGATTTCTTTTAGCCAAGCCAATAAAGGGGAAAAATATGTCTTATTGGATATAATTAGTGAAAAGCTGAAATTTTGTTTATAAAATTGTTAATGTTCTTTATATTAGGAGAGCTAGTTTTAGTTTGGGGGATTATTTATAACCCTAAGTTATTAAGACCGTGCCATTATCCACCACCTATGGACCCGCCGCGCCGTGTCCCGTACTGGCTAAAACCGGCACCGACAGGTGTCAAGCAGCAGAACATGTTTTGTTTACTGTCAAAACACCATCATGGACCATCCATTCATCACTCAAATTGCTATTTACAATATCTTAAAATTGTCTGGGATATATACAATACTGGCACATAAAAGTAGAGAGTTTCAGTTTTATATAAGGCCGGCCACACACAGAATCAGACACGGTCAGTCACGTTTAGTCAGTTTGACTAATAGCAACTAAAACGGGGGGTTTAGCATGGGTGGTTATGGGGTCGCCACACACTGCATCGAACGAGACGAACAGACACAAACAGACGTCTAAATATGTGTTTTTCTTGACGACGCAGCTCCCTCAAAAGACACCTTTAGTCAAAAGCTATCAGACAGTGTCCGTCAGAGCCACCTGCGCACAACCCCTCCTTGTCACTTGATTTTCTCAAATTCGTGTTTTGTTTTTTAATATTATCCTGATTTTTTTCCAAGATGTATTTGAACGTTTCGACTTTCATTCGACAGTAGTTTTCGATTTTTTGGGATGGTTCTCAATTCCTTAATAAATTCTACGAGGTTCCTCTTCTCGTTTATAGGATGTACCCAAAGATCTCTGTTATTAGTGCCTTTTCAAACAAATTATTCAAGTTCCACATCATAATTATAGCTTCCTCTTCCTTCTCTTCAAATTTCGTTTCAAAGTTAGGTTAAAAACTTTCAATAAGCACTAAATGCACACAATACAACAATCTGGTGGTCAGAAGAACTGAAAATGGAGGGAGGCAATGACGCCCAGTGACTAAAACCCCCACACACAGTATCAGTCAATAACAGTCAAACAGACAGAAAAGACTAAAGGCGTCTTTGACTATGACTGACCGTGTCTGATTCTGTGTGTGGCCGGCCTAAGACAGTGGAAACATTCTTGCTACTGTTTTATTCCAATCCAGTTTAGTCTTAATCATCAATTATTTCATCTACATTATTAGGACTGTTATCAGATTAAAACCTTACAACAATTAAGTTCTACTTTCGGACACTCACAATATTTAATACAAGATGTCTTACAGCTGGAAGACACGAGGTGCAGAAGGTCATCAGTCACAAAAGACTTAGTACTTAGTGTTGGTGTTAAAGCTTTCCTGTAACCTCCATTTTCTTTCATCTTTTCCATCTTCCAACTCCAAACTGTAGCATCCAATCTGTTACCAAGCCATGTCTGCACTTGAAAATAAACCCTGAACAAATGCTGATGAAGGGGGGATGATTTGCAAGGTCGAAGTTTGACCTTAGATTAGATTTTTTGGAATTTTTGCAAGTAACGAGCTTCATTGAAGTTCATGTGCTTTTTCTGTTAAGATAAAATTTTCCCCGTTTGTTTTCAGTTCTTTGGAATCATCTTGACGTAGAAAAACCAACGCTTGTGTTTGAGCTTCTTCTGACTTTTGTAAAATATCCGAAGATTTTATTTTTCCCAGATCAAAGAAAGAAGATGTTGTGTCACAACCTGTTATGGCATAAGCAAGCAGATTAAGCTTCCTTTTGTCGTTCAACTTATGGATGATTTTGGAAATCCTGTAATACACTTTTCGTCCAGTTACTGGTTTTCAAAAGTAGATTGTTTGGTTCTCAGGCCCAAGCGCTACTAACAGTATTAATAAATTGGTGTATTAATAAATTGACAGTAAACAAAACATGTTCTGCTGCTTGACACTTGCCGGTTTTAGCCAGTCCAATAATGGTGGGTCCATATTTGATGGAGAATGGAACGGTCATAATAACTTAGGAGTAGGAATAATCCCCCGAATCAAAACTGGCTCTCCTAATATAAAGAACATTAACAATTGTATAAACAAAATGTCAGCTTTTCTCTAATTATATCCAACAAAGGCCTATTTTTTTCCTTTATTGGCTTGGCTAAAAGAAATCATATTGTGTGTTTATCAATGCAATAATAAATACCAGAAAATAAATAAATAATAAAAAAATAAAATAAATGTTTACGTCTATTTTACCATTGTAATACCCATAATTAGACCAGCTATACAAATAAAAGTCCAAACAATAGGCCTTTACTGCAGATTGACCGCTGATATGCCAATGGGCTGATCCGGCCCGCGAGGACTCGTACGCCCCGCGCCGCGCCATCTCCCTTTGCCAGGGCGATTAAGTCAACTGTCTGCACTTAAAATTTATAAAACTTATATCAATATAAAGATTGCAAAATACCCTAAAAGTTTTATTTGAGCCATTTTTTCATAACTTGTCTCATATTAATAAAAAATAGCTAAACATGTAATTATTGTAATAGAAAAGTTAAAATTGTAACATTAAATTTAAAAATACACGGTAAATAATTGTTTTATAGCTTAAACGCAAAGAACATTTTTGATAGAGAATATTATAAGGATTACAGTAACGAAATAAAAATTACTCTATCGCTTTTTATCTCTTAGATATTGACAAAATAAAATATCTTTCAAAAGTGAACTTTAAGGGGGGTAGGGGGGGAAGCAAGAGGGGGAGGGGCGGGGACTTTTCAGAAAATATTCCTTATATAATCAACTAACATCCATGAAAAAATCAGCTTTTCACTAATTAGTTCCCACTCAAACCCTTTATTGACTGGGCTATAAGGTCACCACCCCGTCTCGCTTCGTTTGATAACCCCCATGGCAAAGCCAATGCAAACAGTTTCACCATTAATATCTAAATAATCACGTTTTTACTTTCTCACTATACTATAGTATAGAGAAAGTATAGTGATCGCAAAAAAAATCGATGTTGAGATTTTTGTGGAAATATCCGTTTTGGGACCCCTGAGTCCAAAAAAGTTGGTTTTACAAAATGTCTGTCTGTATGTC
>JAGFPH010000911.1:45892-56489 GCA_018207615.1 Philaenus spumarius | reverse complement strand
AATTACTGGCCGTGATCGCTACCATGGTGCTACCCCGTGCGGCCGCCGCCGCGATGCTAGATTGACAACATAAACTTGTTTATTTTAAAACATTTCCCCATAATTATAAAACGCCGAAGTTTTGATAAAAGCGGGTGGTGTCATTTTGTTTGGCATCTGAAGCACTATAAATACTGAAAATTTGATCAAAATCGTTAGAGCCGTTTTTGAGAAATTTGAATTTTTTTCGTTTTTTATGGGTTTTTAGGGGTAAATTACCCTTAAAAATTAAAAATTAGAAAAAATGAAAAAAACACCTGGAGATATTAGGGTTTAGTACCTACATACCAAATTTCATGAAAATCGGACCAATAGTGTCCTCTCTGGTCGTGTATACATACTGACAGACTGACAGACAGACACCACTCTAAAAACACTTTTTTGGGTTCAGGGAGCACCAAAACAAAAAATTTCACTAAAAATATTTTTGGGTTCAGGGAGCACCAACACAGATAATTGCACTAAACCATTTTTTGGGGTTCTGGGAGCACCAAAACAGATAATTCAACTGAAAATTCAAATTCGAACATTTTTACGAAAACAATACTTTCTCCATATACTACGTATAGGGTGGAGAAAGTAAAATGTACTGTGATGCATCCCTGAGTGCAACGCATGCTAACCCACCTGTTTGCACAATTGTGAGCTAAATAATTTAATGAAGCTTATATTTGAGTAAAAAGAGTAACGTTGTTTATAACTTTAAGTAATTTACTTACTTGTTCATGACCCGTTTCGGAACTTTATTCCATCATCAGATGTTTGCTCTGTTTAGGTTGTTAACACATTAAAATAAGTATACAGTCAACATAACATAAACACAAATATACAATAACACAATAATAAATACGCTATAACTCGGAGTGTGCAGCACATCATCGAATGCATACGGTCACTGAGGACATCGGACCTCTAACGCGTAATACCGCTCAATGTTTGATTTTCTTATCTACTGCCATTACTTTGTCATACAATCAAATTGGAATGGAAGTTCAATTGGTCATTTAACATAAGCTTAGGACTTTTTTTCTGGCCTTTATAAACTTCATATTATTTCAGCGCGTTCATTTGTTTACTCTTCTTACATATATGTGTAATGGTTGGAAATTGGTATCGAAATTGGAATATAAATGGTTGTGTTCCATAATGTGGCATGCGTAATTAGGTTTACTATTGGCACCTCAATGTGCACACGCCGAGTTATAGCGTATGTATTACTGTGCGCGTATAATTGTGTTCGTGTTATGTTGACTGTATATTTATTTTAATGCGTTAACAACCTCAATATAGCGAGCGTCTGATGATGGAATAAAGTTCCTACAATAATGAAGTCACTGTGAATCTGTTTAGTAATTTAAATATGTTTGTGAGAAAGTATGTGCCAGTTTTTTACCGTCTATTTTCTTTGTGTTTGTCTTTATTTTGTTAAACCAACATAATAAGTTGTTGGTTGTAAAAAATTATTAACTAATTCTAATGTGCTAATTTGATTGCTACGGTAATGAATGTAAATGTATTAAAAAACGTTATTTTGGTGTAATATAAACAGGCCACACCTAGAATTGTGTTGCTAGGCATTTGATTGAATCAGCTGTTTCATCTGTTATGGGAGTGATGAATTTTCGCATTTTCTACCCATTAAATTCTAAATTTTTCTAAATAATTTCTTAGTGCGCCTCTACATTATTGGACGGATATAATAATATCCAAATTTCAAGTATCTAGCTTTAATAGAATCGGATCTGCGTTGATCGTCAGTCAGGACATTGCATTTTGTATATAAATATGTATGTATTTTATCATTCCGTATTTTATGTTCGATTTGGTCCAAATGTGGTTGGTAATCTAAGTCACTCGGACGTGCAAAAAAATCCATCAACTTTAAGCACGTTTTTTTGAAAGGAAGTAAAACATTTTAGGGGTTTATAGGAGAATATTCGTCATATTTAGTTTTTCTTACACGGCCTTGTAGCTCTCCCAAAATCTATCAAAATGTAAAATACCATAAAAATATACGGTTTAAATCCTTGTGGGAGTTTTTACCTTGGGTGCGCTTCTGCCGTGAGCGAAGCGAAACAGTTCATAATACAAAGCCGCAAGGTTGTTGTGGAAACTTGTAAAGCACAATTCATAATCCGAGCCCGCAAGGTTAAGGTGCTATTCTCAAAGCGAGTTTTTCCCCTACGAGCGGGTCCAAGCAGCGCGTGAGCCGGGGCTGGAGTCTATGGTACGAACACATTATACTAACTTATTTCATACACGCAGCGCTACTATTCATAGGTATACTACTCAGCGCCTTCGTGAGTAGACAAATTTCCCAAATAGTTGGTTGAAACCCTGAAACTTGTAAACTTAATTTTCGAAATCGCTCAACTAATGTCAGCGGTTAAGGTGCGTGGTCGAATTATTTTAACTTCTTAGACGTTGGTGATTAAAATTCGAAGTTTTTTTATTGTTTAAAACTCGATTGAAACATCGGCCTTATGGACGAATTCATACCGTAAAACCTACGCCCAACATAAAATATTGTTGTGGTATCCATATCGTTTTTTGTATACAAATTGCTTCATATAATTCTTAGTTAAACATTAAACAAACTATTTGCGATAATATTATTAATTTAATTTCCATTGAATCTCTTGAGGCGTGTACAACTTCTTATATCACTAAAAAAGTGGGCATTAGCCTAGCTTGTTTCCTGAATTGATGCTTATAATAACTGAATACTAATTATGTAGAGATAATAATAGAGAATCTTTAAAACCAACGCTTTGCAATAATCTTTTGTCAACAACTTGTCTAATGACGAGATAAGACACAAAGAAGTTATTCCCAGAATACCTTACAGTACAATGTACAACTTAATTATCTGTTGTTGCTACTTCAATATTATGTTTACATTAAAAGGAAGAATATGAATATAGTTTCCATTATAAAGTTAAAACTTCGTATTTTGTTTAGTTCTTACAAAACGTGTACTTTACTGGTATAATAGTAAACCTCCGTGAAAAATCACATCTAATATTAATTAGATACACATATGAAACACATCATTAATTTTTTATATAAAATATATTTAAAAACAACACACTTTATCTAGGCCTACCTAACTATGCTGACGGGGATTTTTAAGTCATTAAATAAATGTGTACAATTATAAGGATTATAAAACTGTAGGAATATTTTTTGTAAAAATTTTGTATTTATGTTATTATATATTTAAAGAAAGACAAAAATATTATCTTTTAATTACTTTTTATTTAATATTGATAGATCAAATTAATGATTTAGAAGTTATTAATATTACAGATAAGAAATTAATAATCGAATATCTGTAAAAATATAAAACAAAGTCGGGTTTGTTACACCACTCAAGAACGGCTGAACCAATTTTTATAAT
This sequence comes from Philaenus spumarius, assembly GCA_018207615.1. Classification (NCBI taxonomy): domain Eukaryota; kingdom Metazoa; phylum Arthropoda; class Insecta; order Hemiptera; family Aphrophoridae; genus Philaenus; species Philaenus spumarius. The sequence goes on along the minus strand of JAGFPH010000911.1, from coordinate 53,050 downwards.
CTTTGATTTGTTGGATTTGTCTCCGCCTCGAATAGCAGAATATCTATTAAAATATGGGAAAAATACATAAATTAAGTTAAAAACACAAAATAATTTTAGGTTAGGCCCTAGACTGATGAACTTATACAGCCATGTTATTTGAATGTATTTACATGCGTTGCCATAGCAACCAATAAAATAAAATAAACGATACAAAAGTTGATTCAAATCTATACTAATACTAATATTATTATAAATAGGTAAAGTTTGTTTTTTTGTTTGTTTGTTTGTTTGTATGTAGGGGGTAATCTCTGACACTACTGAACCGATTGAAAAAATAGTTTCACTAATAAAAAGCTACACCATCCCTGAGTAACATAGGCTATAATTCATTTTGATAGAAACCTTTTTTTATTTAAATATTTGTAAATTTAGTCGGAAAAAAATCTTAATTTAGGCCTAGAATGATAAACCAACACATGTATTTACATTTATTACCATAGCAACCAATTGAATAAAATAACAGATAATATAGCTGTTTGCTCCAATATTTCCATTCACAGCTGATTTCAAAATTTGAAGCAATTATTTTTGTATTTCTAGCTTTTAGGTTAGGGTTTTAAAGTGTAGACCTGAGAATTGCTAGTTCTTTTAACCATTATTATAATTAATGTTATAAAATATACGACTTTTAATTTGATTTGAACATTTAACAATATTTACCATCTTAGCTTTGTGGTTATTATTTTATTTTAATTTTTATTTATTTATTTGTCACAAAACAGCACATACAGGACAGAATCCAATGCCAGATGATATGTCAAATGCAATACAATACACAATATACTAAAATCCTTATATATAATTCTGTAAGCGAAATTTTAGATTCAAAATTGTGGAAATTTGGTAAATCGGAGGATGATGGGAGGGGTATCAAATTAAAGGTATCGATCCAAGGAACGAGGGAAAAATATAAGTTTTTTCTAAAATTGAAAACTAATGGGTTTTTGAGGTCCCCGAAAAACGAAAAATCCCCATAAGAAATACATGAGAATTTAAAAACGTCTGGTTTGTTTACATTAAAACATTTGGTATTAAATAAATAAATTAAAAACATAAAACAGCTGTTCTGTAAAATAATATAACAGTTAATGTAAATTATATTTTTAAATGCTACTAATTAATGTAAATTATAATCTGCTACTTATTAACCTATAAAAGATGCACATTGACACACTCATAGAAGAGAAACCTTATAAGTGTGATTTTTGGAAGGTTGTATGGCTGTTCTATTAACTTTTCATACATCTATACTAATATTATAAAGAGGTAAAGTTTGTTTGTTTGTTTGTTATGTAGGGGGTAATCTCTGGCTCTACTGACCCGATTAAAAAAATAGTTTTACTAATAAGAAGCTACACTATCCCTGAGTAACATAGGCTATAATTCATTTCGACAAAAACCATTTTTTATTTCAATATTTGTAAATTTAGTCGGAAAAAATTCTTAGGTTAGGCCTAGAATGATAAACCAACACGTATTTACATACATAGCAACCAATTGAATAAAATAACAGATAATAATATAGCTGTTTGTTCCAATACTTCCATTAACAGCTGATTTCAAAATATGAAGCAATTATTTTTGTATTTCTAGCTTTTAGGTTAGGGTTTTAAAGTGTAGACCTTGCTGGTTCTTTTAACCATTATTATAGGCTAACTGCTGTTATCAAATATAAGAAATAATTTGATTTGAACATTTATCATTATTTACCATCTTAGTTTTGAGGTTATTATTAATCGTACAACTATTAATTATTTTATTATAAATAAAACATAACGTATTTTTAGAAGGTTCCATTGGGGGTTGGCGTGCGGAGCACGCAGGGGTCTCCCCTAGTTAATTATTAAATACACATACATTAAAAGACACATATAAAACATTCAACAATAAATATCAAAGTTTAAAAATAAAACTATTATTATTTTTTTTACAGCAACTACACCTCCAAAAATGCCACAGGCAAATCCGTTCATTTCTGAAACATAAACTCCCCTACTGAATAAAAACAGTATTCCAACAGATATCTTGATAGCACCTTTTTAAATGTCTTTAAATTTTCAATTTGCTTGAAATTGCTGGGTATTTTATTATATATTTCAATACATTTATAGTTTGGTGCTTTCTCAAACATTGTGGTCTTATGTAAAGGATATTCGAACAAATTTTTACTTCTTGTTGAATAGCCATGTTCAGTTTTATATTTTAGGAAATTAGAATAGTTTGCTTTAACAAAATACACTACATTCAATATATATATACCTACACCTTTCAATATATATTATTAATACTACACCTTTATTATAAAGAAAACATAACAAGATTATACGTATAGAAGGTTCGAACGGGGTTGGCGTGCGGAGAATGCAAGGGTTTCGCTTGCAGCTGACAAACTCGCTTCACTATCGTGTGTACCAAATTTGAACCAAGTCGAACGTAAAGTGCGACCGTTAGAGTGCGAACATAACTATATATACAATTATGGACTGCGTTTGGCAAGTTTGCATCACGGCCGTCGCGTCGGCCTCGGATCAGTAGGTCATCCGCGGTAAAATAGCCTACCTGAATTTAAACTGGGATATTTTATTGTATTTTACATTTTGATAAATTTTAAGGGAACCTGAGGGGTTATAAGATCGTGTAATAAACATAATTTGCGGAAACGAAAATCTTAAAAAATTGATATTTCGGATGAAAAACATGCTACCGGTTGTAGGATTGTTTGGCTAACTAACTCGTCTGAGCGGCTTAGAAAACCAACGAGTGTACCAAATGTGGACTAAATCGAACGTAATATACGGCCGTTAGAGTTCGAACATATATATACATACGTTTAAATGACCACCCCAAATCGTGTTGGGGACCATGATCGGTGCTCATTGACCACTACCTACCTTAGGTTTCACCACAATAGTAGCTGCAATAGCTCATCTTTCCTATGGAAAGTCGCTAATAGATAAGCACCAAGTGCCTCGGCTTAAAAAATGTAATAAGAAATATGAAATTTGTATTTATTGTACCTTTTTGCAATAAAATGTCACCTTGAAGAACATTATTAACCTTGTCAAATAAAGTATTAACCTTGTTTTAATACAATATGAAATGTGTGTAAATACATGTTTTGTTGATTGTGGTGTTGTTAGGCTACTAATTAGTAATATGTATGTTTGTCTCGGGACTGCGGGCTACGACGCAACCGTTATGGTAAGGGCATTGAGTACAGTTAGAACGAAGACAATGCAGTACCTATGTTAATATGTTGTCAGCAGTGTACACTATGTAACAATTCAAAATATATCATAAAAATATCAATCAATCAAAAGAATAATACATCAGTGCATTTTAACTAAACACGCATGAGTGCGAGAGAGACAGAAAACTGATAATCCAAAACCATTCATAAACAATATGAACTACGACATCTAGCGGACAGGATCGCAAACAATAAATCAACAATATTTTAAACACCCGACCTTCGATAACATTTTACATAAGTAATAATATTTCTCGACCTCGTATCACTATCTTTCCCATATCAAAATTCATCTAAATTAACCAACCTATCCATCGAAATTATAAGATTAAATCAATCACCAAGCAATCGACCGAAATTTACTTTTTAAATCCATCTGAAACTAGACCGGTATACTAAAATCTAGGCTACATCAGAATTATAACCATCGATCCAAAGAGAACCAAATTTTAAATTAAAAAAAGAACAACACCATCAGATAGAACGAAAGATTCTACATCTAAAATGTCTTTGGTAAAATCTCAAAGGAAATACCGTTAAGCCGTAATAATTCTCCGAAAGTCAACGAAACGCCGCGCCGGCTAAAGCCAAATATGTGTAAGCCATGTCTATCAAGCCACCCCCACAGTCACGTGATCGCTATCACCGCGGAAACCGAATTTCAAAAAGCCAAATGTATAGTTTTAGTTGTAAATAGTAGATGTTAGAGAATAATTTGTACAAGGAGCTATTTTTGGTATTTTCATGTAATCTCTTATTTAATCAATTTCTCTTTAATTTTATCATTTAATATTATTTGTAAAACTAAATTATTTCAAAATTCAATTAAAACGACATCAAATAAACACACAACATTTTAAAATACACTTTCTTACACAACAATCAAAACCCCAGAAGATACGAAATTCACCAGGCCTTATGTACCATTTCCTGAAGGCCCAAAGCAAGCCAGTTTGGATTCCAGGCAATTTTAATTGTTGAATAGACGCCCAAGAAGGCAGACGTATGACCAGAGCTCTTCAGTAGACGATCCAAAGCGAAGATTTTTCCAGTGTTAATACTTTATCAACGTTAATCAAATAACTTGTCTTTTATAAAAGTGAAGTGAAGTAATTAATAATAATCATTTATAAATAAAATTGATAAGAAGAAGACGTTATAAACTGGGTGAGACCTATCCATAGGCCTATAGTTACTTAGACGATTAATGCTACATTTCAAACTATTCATTTAGTAAGAACTTGAACATTGCCAAATTTGAAAGAGATTGTAAATATATTTATAAGAAGAAATTTTGGACAATTAATATAAATTTAACCTCTATAACTTTCCTTCACACACCTACATACACTTACACTTTACCTATTGCACTATTTTCATTTCCCTTTTTTAATTTTAATATTTTATTTTCAATAATATCCTTTAATCATTAATTTGTTTCAAAATAATATTGGGAAGAGTCGGCACTAACCCCCCGAGATTAAGAGTGTTATAAGAGGATTTATAACAAACATTTGATTTGAGCTAACCTATTTTGTGTATAAACTGTATATATATATTTTTAATTTTCAATTTCTCAATTAAATAATTTGTTAAAATTGTAAACTTGTGTTTTGAATTCCATCATTTATCAATCTATTCAGCTTATGAACAGTAATTAACAAAAGTGATATAGAAATAAATTGACACCCAACAAGTGGGGCATTTTTGTAATAAAAGTAGTGTTATAAGTTGGCATCCACAACGTGGGCTCAATAAATAAAAGGAGAATATATAATTTTGCAAAAAATATAAAATTAAATTGTTATAACTATCACCTTAAAAGATGTTTTTTTCTTAATTACCTTAATCTTAGGTTTCTTTTAAAATAAAAGCAAATTTTCTAAAATTTTAAATAGCCTATGTTACTTAGGCAACTTTAAATTATCCAACTGAGGAAGATTTGATCAAATAGATTCATTAGTTTTCAGAAACAAGAAAACGAAGTTTCCTGCTTTACAATCAACTCCTACAAAAGCGAGTAAACGCCCGTACGTACGTGAGGAACATATAATATAACTGCTGATTTCACCCATCATCTGTAATACTTACAAACCCGGTGTACATTATACTTTGGGGTTATGTTTACAACTTCAATCATTATAATTTCATATGAAATTTATGTTTTTAAATATGAGTTATAGAACTAATGTTTGTTATAATATTTGCTTTGAGGTTATAAACTGTATATAAATACAACCTTTTATCATCAATATATTAGTTTATACAAATTTAAAGAAGAAATACCTATTAGTTTAACTTCGGAAAGATTCGTACATCTTCGTATGACATATAAACATATTCGATTATTAATTTATATGTTATTTATTAAATAATATTAATTATTATTATTAATTAATATTATTATTAATATTAATTATTAATTATTATTTATAATATTAATAACTTCTAAATCATTTGATCTATCAATATGAAATAAAAAGCAATTGAAAGATAATATTTTTATCTTTCTTTAAATATAGTAGCAAACATAAATACAAAATGTTAACATATATTCCAACAGTTTTATAATTCTTTTAATGTTGTAGTCTACACATTTACCGAGTTAATAATCCGTCAGCAAAATTAGGAAGGCCTAGATAAAGTGTGTTGCTTTTAAATAGTATTTTGTATAAATGAGGTATTTCTGATGTGTATCTAATTAATCCGCCTGTGATTTTTCACGGGGGTTTACTAGTGTTAATAAATTGTACGCAGTATATCTGACGAGATAGGGTTCAGTTATTCTATGGCAAAAAACAGGTTTTCTTTTAAAAAGTAAATTGAAAATAGTTTATCAAAATCACTCTTGCTAACACTGTTGCGAGGTAGTTGCGGTCTTGCGGGTTACCCTCGCTGACCTGAGGTTTAACTAGACCGATCATTAATTGTCTTGTCCGCTCGCTCTAGCCGCAGCATAGATCTGATAATCTGCATTCGCCACGTTCTATTAATCGTGACTACCAGAAAATATATTTGTTACTCGTGCTATTAAATTCTTTCTCGTCTTTAAGATCATAATATTTGTTGAACTCACTTAACATTTAAATTGTAATTAAAATCCATTAAATGTTCAAGGGTTATTGAAATTGCTAGATGCTAGGTTTTGAATGGGCTTAAGTCAATAATAATGAAACCTTAAAGTTAAATTGTCCAACGTCATAATCATAATAGTAGGCTATTATTAATACAAATAAATGACATAATGTTATAATAATAAACTAATTAAGGGTGTTTATGCTGTTTTTCCTTCAGCTACTACTTTAAGAGGTATTTTCTGTCCCATTAATAGTGTAGAAAGAACCGCTTATCCTGCGGGTGGAAAAGTGCCCACTGCCCGTATACAAAGTGTTGAGTTTATTTGTTGCCCGACAATAGGTGAGCTGGAATCATATATTTCTAATATTTACTAACGACCTTTTACTGCAAAATTTTAGTGGAATAGTACAGCTTTTGCTGATGGCATTGCTCTGCAGTGTGAAGGTAAATCTTGGGAAGCAATCCAGGAACATACTTAGATTTAAGATTGTTGAATCAGTAGTGCATTTCAAATTGTGTGGTTGTGAATGCGGAGAAGACCACTGTAGTTAACTTCGGGTATAGAGGACACAGGTATCGGGGGAGTTTTGTTTTGCACCATCATTTGTGTACTGGGGTTACGGGCTGCATCTATCCGTCTGTCGAGCAATCTGATGAAATCAAATATTTAGATATCACTCTTGACAATAAATTAACATGGAAGTCACACATAAGTAACATTAAAAATGAACTAAGAAGAAGTATCAGAAAATGTTATTTTCTTAATAATATTTTTGTGATGGTGATTT
>JAGFPH010000911.1:15012-45792 GCA_018207615.1 Philaenus spumarius | reverse complement strand
GTGAGCTATGGTTTTGAGTTCATACAATAAATGCTGTTCAGTTTCTTACAAATTTGAAACTTTTTCGGGAAACTTTTCAAACTTTTCTTTACGTATGAACTATGAACTACTACAAACATTTTAAGACCAAAAATAGCCAATACGGTCCAGCCGTTCTCGAGTTTCAGCAAGACTAACGAACAGCAATTCATTTATATATATATAGATTGATAGATCAAATGATTTAGAAGATTTTAATATTAAAGTGAAGCAATTAAAAATAGAATATGTTTATAATATGTTATACGAAGATGTACGAATGTTTCTGAAGTTAAACAAATAGGTATCTCTTCTTTAAATTTTTATAAACAAATATATTTATGATACAAGTTTGGATTTATATACAATTTATAACATCGAAGCAAAAAAATAACCCCAAACTATAATCTACACTGGGTTTGTTTAAGATGATGGGTGAAATCAGCTGTTATATTAGATGTTAAGCTAGCCATTTACAGTCTGATTTGTAGTCCGATTCAATGTCCGATGTCCGATGTAGGATCCGATGTAGGAGCGTGAATGGGTTTGATGGACGACGAGTTGGATGATCGGACAAATCAGAGTCCCAGACCAGACTACAAGATGATCCGACTTCCAACTTCCGACGGAGTCTGACTGTGAGTGGTGTGATCGTCCGATTGGGTCAGTTTAAACTTTGATTTTGCTGTTGTTTGATCTACCTTTTCCCCCTATACTTTGTACATTTTTAATTCTATAATAATGGATAATAAAGGGTTTTTGGAATTTATTGAATTGTACCGGGAGAATAGGTGTTTGTGAACACAAGTGATTTATGCAAACTCTCATGTTTGTGAGCATCTTCGCGTCGCAATAGTTCAAAAATAGTTTCTTAACCTATTGAAAAATATAAGTGAATGTTTACTACACTGAAAAAATTTAAGCAGTTGTCTACTATATTGAAAAATATAGGTGATTCTTTAGTATACTGAAAAAATATAGGTGATTGTTTAATATACTGACAAAAATACAATATAGTCTAGGTGATTGTTTAGTTTACTGAAAAATATAGGTGATTGTAAGTATACTGACAAAATATAGAGACATTTTGATACAACTGAAACGATTTACAAGGAAAGAAGCCTGATTTTTAAACGTTAGTTGGATCGTGAGTGGTGAAACACATCCAACTTGCAGTCCAACTCGGTCGTCCTACAAATCGGACCGTGAAGGGCTAGCTTTACTCACGTAGCTTTTATAGGAGTTGATAATGAAGAAATTAATAATCGAATATGTTTATATGTCATACGAAGATGTACGAATGTTTCCAAAGTTAAACGAATAGGTATACATTTGTATAAACGAATGTTTTGATGATAAAAGTTGTATTTATATACAGTTTATAACCTCAAAGCAAATATTATAACGGATTATAGCAAACATTAGTTCTATAACTCATATTTAAAAAAATAAACTTCAAATGAAATTATAATGATTGCAGTTGTTAACATAACCCCAAAGTATAATTTACACTGGGTTTGTTTAAGTATTACAGATGATGGGTGAAATCAGCTGTTATATTATATTATATGTTACTCACGGACGGACGTACAATTGCTTTTATAGGAGTTGATTATTTTGGTGAGAGTATTGCGCCACGGAAGTTGGGCAAACAGTGGTTGACTGGCTTTATTATATGATTAGTGATCTGTCATTCATTTTACTACGATTTTTAAGTAAAAATCTAACGAACGTTTAGAGTTCATCTTAGTACAGTTAGAATAGAAATAAAATGATGCCCTTAAGTGTTAACTGTGGTACATAATAAGTACAATATATTAGACGGAAGCCTAAATGTATTTTTTTGGTTTAATCATTATACGTTTTATTTTAGAGTAAAAGTTATACATGTGGATGAACTGGCGTCACAGAATCTAGATATTTAATATAATAAACCCACACAAGACGCTTATGTGCTAACGCGGCTGGTCTGGCATCTTCCTTATATGGACCCTAATGATAAGCTTTTAGTTGCAGAAGTTGGCACCCTGACAAGTGCTCAGTTTTTATTTACAAGCAGTCAGCAAATATTTTAGTGAAAACTGTCGGCAAAGTTACTTAATTTATGTTATCTTTAATCTAACAAAAATGTGTTTGAGTTTTGTGCTTTTTTATAATACTAAAAAAACTGGGTTTTTGGTAACGTTTCAGATTAAACAAATTTTAATTAAGCTGCGAGTGTAGTAAATATACATTGCATGTTGAAATGATTTTCCCGGATATTATAATATTCAAACAACTGTACGTAGCGATTGCTATATATTGATTATGCAACTCCTTAAATGTGTGTAATCTATATGTAGGGTGTTTGAAAAGTCTGGAAACGGCCTAACATCTCTAAATGTACGATAGAAAGAAATGCAGTTATTCACAGTAATAAAATAACCACTTTTTGCTGAGTTCGAAACTTTTGTCCGTCATTTTCGATATCATCTTCATGAACTTAATTTTTTAAATAGGAAGGTAGTCACGTGATACATGATTTTAATGTAACATTTGACGAAAATAACATGGTCATATCCGGTTTTGAATATCTAAATCCGTTTTAAGTTATCGTCAGTCAAATGAACGAAAACGCAAAATTTTGCTTCAAAATAATCAAAGAAAAACGCATCGCATATTACTATACTTCTGTTACAACTTTAAAATTTTCCTTTTAAAATATGATTAAAAAATACTAATTGTATAGTAGAGAATTTCTAGCATGAGCCGTGACCTCGAGTTGCGCAGTAGACTCGGTGTTAATTGGAGTGGTGGGGGATCAGAGAAGCTCTGCCGATTGCCGATCTCTGAACGTAACACTTCGGTCTGGAAGTAATAAAACACAAGGCTGTCGCGAAAACAGTGATAGCGTGGTGTCCCTTCCCCTCCAGCGGACGGCGTCCCCACTTGTTTAAATTCTTCCCTCCCGCCAGCGCATCGTAGAGGTCTTGCTGAATTTGACGAACTATAACTGACGCCCAAAACTTTGTTGAATAACATGATTAGAGCAATGAAATAACTTGGAAAAAATAAGCAACCTCAGACTGAAAAACAAGTTAACAAAAAGACGATTAGTTTTTTTAAATAATGTATTTCAATTCAAAACAGTTACTAACAAAAATAAAATGGAGTCATAGACGATCACTAAGAATTTTATAAATTTTTATGTTAAAGTACAAAAATGAGTAAGTCCTGCCAAAATACAGATAAGACAGTTGGTTCTGATCAAAAGCTTAAGAACACAAGTTTCATTAATTAATTTACGTTCATTACCATAGCAATGAAATCAAATAAATCAAAAAAAATGTAGAATCAGTTATTTATTCTTCACAAAAAGTATGCATGTATAGGTAAGTATATTTATTGATACGCATGGGACAATTTCAACCAAGCTTGGTACACAAATGACTCCAAATTCCTTGGTGGGAAGGGAATGGACATGTCAGAATAATCGAAAACGGTTGTTATTACTATTAAAACATAAATACGTTTAAGTATTTCGTTTATAATTGTGCGAGTGGTGTTCTCTCCTATTTTTAATAATAGTTGCACCTAATTATATTGATACAGTATACTATTGTTGTCAATTTTGGACAGTATTTGTAAATTGAAAGTATACTTGCATAACTATAGCAGAAGCAGATGCTCTGAAAGGTTAGAGGCTTCGTACAGTCTGCGTAGGTTCGAACCTGGTTACCGGAGATGGATTTACTTATACCAATCTGCCGTAAGAATATAAAGTAAATAAGTGCATAGCTTGTATTCTAATCTAATCTTTGTTAATTTATATTCTAACGTTTAATATTAAACAGACCATAACTATCCAACTCGATAAAGGCCAGCTGAACATTTAGCAAAAGCTATTAGTCTTGTATCCGTAATCACCCGGCTATTAATCAAGGGCAATAAATTGCAGAAAGCTTGCGAAACTAAATTCTCTAAATTAATTAATGGTTTGGAAAAATACTTGTCTGCATTGCGGATGCGGTAATTAATATTTATTACAATAAAATGTAGTCATGAATTCGTTTACAACAGACGGTAAATACTATTTAATTGCGTTATGAGATTGAGACCTTTAATAGCTTATAACATAAAAATATATTTTTTGGAATAAGGGTTTAAAAAGATATGTGTTGACTTTCTAGAATAGGAAAGTTATTGTAATGAGTTTGAAACCCAAAATATATCTTTTTAAAGTAATTTCATTTTTCAAGTTTAGTATTTTTACACTATTTAAAAAATATGTATATATATATATGTGTGTGTGTGTGTGTGTGTGTGTGTGTGTGCGTGTGCGTGTGTGTGAGTGTGCGTGTTTCGCACTTATGTACGGGTGTATATAAGCCCGAAATCTAACAAAAATACAAACTCATATAATCTTCGTTAACATCAATAATATGGTCTGAAAGAAATTTTTTCACAGCTGTTTGGTGAGGATGTTTTTTGAAACGTGAATTTTGTCTGCTCATTAGCATAGTATTCCGCACAAACTAAGTACCACGAAACAACGGAGATTGTAGTATATTTTGCTTATAGAAGCAGGTACATTATTATCGTAATAATTTAATTGATTTGATAAAATCGTAAAAGTACTAATTTTATTTCGGCTCGCATTAGAATGCCGAAATATTGAAATCATGCGATAATTTGGTGTGTGTCTGTTTTCCTGTAAACATGATATAAGCACTCACAGACGTCTTAGAGAACTCACAGATGGTACCAAAATCTTTGTAATTTTATTGCGGAGAGTTGAAAAGCTTTTGAGCTTTCTAGCACGAGTCGTATCGCGTCGAGGTCACGTTTTTGGGTAATGATTTTGAAAAAAGTGGATCAAAATTATGAAAATACAGTGTGAGGTATCGTTTTATATGTTTTTGGGTACGAGAAAAACGATTTTGAGAGTTAAAAAGTCGTAGCGAGTTTTAGTCACGTTTTTGGGTCAACATTTTGAAAATATTGGGTCAATATTCATTGAAAATTCTGTATGGGGTGACGTTTTAGGGAGGTTTGGGAGGGGTCAAAGTTACTAAAAATCCCCATAAGGAATACATAGTGTAATTTATATTTATTGATATAACATATGTTTTGTTAAATTTACCTTTGATTTGTCTATCCGTGCAAAGCCGGATTGGGCCATCTAGTTAATTCTATAATTGTGAATTGCCTTACTTATAACTCCAGATTGTTATTATTATCAACAATAATAATTTAAGTCACACTGGAAAGTTGATCGTGTAGACCTCATGGGTCGCACTTTTCGTTTTAGTTGGTTTTGAAGAGAAGAGTAGAATAGGCATCAGAAATATCTTCTCTCCATTATATAACAAAGTTACTGTCATTTACTCAAAAACGATGGTCCTACTGCGCATGCGTCAGGATCCAGGTCACCGCTACCCCAACCACTCTACCCCCGCCCGAGTGCCTCTGTCCTAATCAATAGTAATTTCTTTAAACATAGAGTATACGATAACCTGTTTGCATTTGCTTCTCCGCGAGTCACTGCTGGGGTTCGTGAGAGATAATTATTAATTACCTATCCTAGTAAATAATTATTAGTGTAGCTAGCTAGGTATTAAATCTTTTGTCTTAGCGGCTCACATAATTTCAAGAGGCTAGTTGTATTTAACTTAACCTATATGTAAATGAAAAAATAATAATAAAAAACAGCTGATGCTGTATAATTATTAGTATTTTAATAATGAACAGCAAATATATTTCTCTTCTTCATTAGTTACATTAGCTAATTACATTAAGGAGCTGTCATATTATACACTATTGCAATTATTATTTTAATACAGAGTTAAGTCAATAGACACGGCACATGCGCACTGAGTTCTGGTTCCATTTTAACTTAATTAACAGATTTAATTAATTCTGCGAATATTATAACTAAACGGATAAGTGAATTAGCGAGAGTAGGCTATACATAACAGAATTTCATAATCCGTCGCCGACGCTTGTCAATATTGCTGTACCAACTTACAAAGGAAGCACTTTAATCTGAGCTACTTTGTTAGCGAAGTTACAGAGGACGAATTTTTATTTATTTTGCAATGTTATCTATTAGCTTATTTAGTGTACATAGTTCTCACATGTTGGAATTCGACACATTGACACTCACTATTCATGCGGCTACATTAGCCCCCGTGAAAAATCACAGGCCGATTAATTATACACATTAGAAATACATTATTTAAAAAACAAACTATTTAAAAAAAACATTAATCATCGAGGCCTACCTAACTATGCAGTCAGGGATTTTTATCTCGGTAAATGTGTACAATAATAAGGATTATAAAACTGTAGGCCTATTTGTTAAAATATGTTATTTATATAAGTTATTATTTTAAAGAAAGATAAAAGTTCTATCTTTTAATTGCTTTTTATTTTTATATTGTTAGATCAAATGATCAAAAGGAGTTATTAATATTATAGTGAAGAAATTAATAATCGAATATGTTTATATGTTTCCGAAATTAAACGAATAGGTATCACTTCTTTAAATTTTGTATAAACAAATATATATTGATGATAAAAGATTGTATTTATACACTGTTTATAGCCTCAAAGCAAATATTATAACGTATATTATAGCACACATTAGTTCTACAATTCATATTTAAAAAAATCAACTTCACAAGAAATTATAACGATTGAAGTTGTAAACATAACCCCAAACTATAATCTACACTGGGTTTGTTTAAGTATTACATATGATGGGTGAAATGAGCTGTTATATTATATGTTACTCACGTACGGACGTACACTCGCTTTTACAGGAGTTGGTTACTGCAATTGGTCCAGCGGTTTTATCCTTTTTTATCCTGAGGCACCATATCTCGGCTCTGAAGCTTCTCGAGGATATATAAATTAATATGATTTTTAAGCTTGTACTCATGCTTCCATACGGTAGATCTTATGCCTTTGGCGACCATATCCAACTTAAGGTCTTTATGTAAGTCATCGTTACGCACTACAACGGTGCTTCAACGATGCCCCTGAGTACGCTATTCTGAAATGTCTGAATCACTTAAACCAGGGGTTCTCGACTTTTCAGGTTCTGTGCCCCCCTTTAAACACTGATGTGAGGTCGCGCCTCCCCCATACCATCACCATACGTGGTTAACACAAGTAGTACAATTGTAATTTGAAACTGAAGCTGGATAGGGTAGCTGAAGCAGGTTATTAAATGAAAGTATAGAAAATTTCACACACAATTTAATATTACTATACATAACTTTATTTTGAACATATAATTATCAGAACATATGAAATCAAAGAACTAAATACGAATTTATTTGAGGTAATGTAAGATATATTTTAGATTGGCATGTAATACCAGTCATTTTCACAACATTAATGAGCGTGCTGTTTGTCGTCGATCCCCTTATATTTTGAAAATTTTATTTTTTTAATACACTAACACCTTTCTTGAAATTCGTCCGAGTGGGCATGTCCCTCAGGTTGAGAACCCTGACTTAAACATTGGTCTTCTTGGTGCATCCTCAAAGCTTCACTTCAGACGTAGAGACAGGTTTTATACCACCTGTTTTTATAAAAGCAGTTAGTTTGATAACTCTAATTTGTAATTTCGTCCCAAAAGCCAATACATTCTTCTATAGTTCAAGTTTAGTTCTGTTCTTTTCATTTTGACATGCAATTTAAAATTCAACCTTGAATGTAGAGTCATAACCAAGTATTTTTTCTTATAATTTAGATTTAATAACTTGCATGTTTATTTGAAATGGAATATGAATTATTGTTTTGATTGTACAATTAATGTGAGTGAATTTTACTCAATCAGTTTCATACGTCACTTTTTCCTCCAAGTACTTATGTTATTTTTTATAATTCTCTGAAGCTTGAGCGATGCCTCCTCCACCTTGTCCCCTACGTTTTGTTATGAGAAACTGTGTTCTGTTGTTATTTATATATTACACTAAGCGAAACCCCTGCGTGCTCGGCATTCCAACCCCGTTGCAATCTTTTATAAACATAATCATGTTACGTTTTCTTTACAATAAAGGTGTAGGATTAATAATAACTCCAAAGATAAGATGGTAAATAATGTTAAATGTTCAAATCAAATTATTTCCTATATTTTATAACAGCAGTGGTAAAAAAAGGTAAAATAACCAGTAAGGCTCAGATATACACTTTAATAGCAACATAGCCTAAAAGTTAGAAATACAAATAATTGTTTCAAAGTTTGAAATCAGCAGTTAATGGAAATATTAGAGCATACAGCTGTTTAATCTGTTATTTTATTCAATTGGTTGCTATGGTAATAAATGTAAATACATGTGTTGGTTTATCAGTATAGGCCTAACCTAAGAATTTTGTTAATTTTACTAAATTTACAAATATTAAAATTAAAAATGTTTTTATCAAAATGAATTATAGCCTATGCTGCTCAGGTATAGTGCAGCTTTTTATTAATAAAACTATTTTTTCAATTCGTTCAGTAGTTCCAGAGATTACACCCTACATACAAACAAACGCATTTGACCTCTTTATACTATTAGTATAGAGATTGTTAGTTTTAGAAGGGATAGTAGTTTCTGATAAACATTCTCTTTGGACCAGTAGATACAACTGTTTGTTGTAACTTAATACCCTTTTAATGGGACAGCTTAACACTCAGGAAGACATATGTTGTATTTTAAAAGTTTTCCATTTTGTCTAGACCCAAACATTTCGAACCTACAGTTAACTAGAAACATTAAACATTGGAAAGAGCATCGAGTTTCAAAAAGTTGAACAAAATAAAAATGAAAAATTATCGTATTTACATGTAATTATTCCAATAAAAAATGACAGCTTTACTAGGTACTTTTTGTTTTATAACAGACTGTACATTATTGATCAATGTGCATACAACCTGTGTGTACTTGCAATTACATGCAATTATTTATGGGTTATTGTTCTATCCCCTTGTAAACCGAATGATGTGGTGTCGTCATTCAATATGTATTACCTTTAATTTCGCTTAATCAAGTTATGTTACCTCTCACAAAGTGCACGTGCTGGTTGACATGCGCAGAACATTTGACAAGTTAATTTAAATAAATATTTTTCGGCTTGGGCTGACGTTGAGGAAGGATTTTGTCATTACCATTTAATCCCAGAAACTGCCAGTTATAACTTTGCAACTATAACCATCACTGATGATGATGATTTGGTTTGAATATTCAACGTTGAGTTATGAGAAACTGTGTTATGTTGTTATTTATATAGGATACTGGTCTTAAATTGTTTATGTATAATGTATTTTAGTTGTCTGGTGATGCTCAACAGAGAAACAGCTGTAGAAGTTTTAATTTCTACCTTTAGAATAACCTGATTTACTTGTATATTTTTAGTATAACTATTTATTTAAAAACAATTAAAGGATTTTAAATTAAAAATCTGATTGCGGCAGGGTGTAAAGCGTAAAAATTAGTTCAAAATCATGTGTCACAACACCACATTTACATTAAAAACAAGCATCTCAATCCAATATGGCGTACCCAAGATGCGGCAGTAAAAATTTATGACTTAATAAAAATCTATAAGCTACTACCAAACTGTGATATCTGATGATAAAGGGTCGATATTAAAAAAAAAAAAATTGAATAAAACAAGAGATTTTTGAAAATTTTTAATTTTTTACAAAATTGTTAATATTTCGAGAACGAAAGCAGATAATTAAAAACCGATTGCGGAAAAAAAATAGTTTGAAATGATGGGTCACAACCTTACCTTTACATTTAAAAAATAAAAGTTCATTCCAATATGGCGGCCAAAAATGTGAACCTTATCAAAAGAAAGTATAAACTAATCAATGATGTTTGGCGGTGGTTGGGAGACGATATCTTAACCCTCCAAGTGCTGACTATATTGCTCTTTAGTGCTAAGGGTTTTATTGGTTCCGTTCATGCTTATTAACTAAAATCATTATAAAATACTGTCTAACAGTAAAGTAAGACTTATTATACATCATTTTAATCACAATTACATGCTCTTTACAGTAAATAGCTTTAACAGGCTTACCTTATAATTTTTATACTTTTTTTTGTTGACCAAAGTAAAAATAAAAAATAAAAAAAATGTTGTGTTCTAAAACCACTCACTCAAAATATGTAAACAAAAGTAATGTAGAAAATCCAATATAGCCAAAAGTTGCACAATTTTATGGTGGATAGAAATATACATAACATTACTACTTTGCTGTAAAAAAACTTTTTGTCTATAAAAAAAATCCGTTTTTTATAAAAAAATGACTTTTCCGCACAAAGAAGAAAAACTTGGCTCTAAAGATATTCAAGTACTGTCTAGGCCCAATATTTATTTTTTTAATTTGTTATAAAGGAATAACACACACATTATATACAAGAAAAAAAAAGAAGAAAATAGTATATTTCATTACTAGTACCGAAAGTGGCACTTTCCGGTGCGCGCCCAAGTTTCACGTACGAGGCGAAGCCGAGTACGGGAATAATTGGAGCAAGTGCCGGAAAATCACTTTCGGTACAAGTTATGAACGGTACTTTTCATCACGACGCAAAAATACACACAATGCTGAAGAAGAAACCTCAGTAAAATGCAAACTATTATATTTCTCAATTAACATTTTTTTATAATAACAAATTTACTATAATAAGCCTACATAACAACGTAACAATTAGAAGTTCAAGGTTATGTTTATTAAACTTACTATATTCCTCTTCATATCTTTCTCTTGATTTCTCTGGTAGAAGGGTTTTCATTATCTCTGTAGCTTTTTGTATCAAATTGTCAGGAATATTAGACATATTTCGAGAGATTTTAAACATGCGCTATAATAACAACACAGCAAAACTCATTTATACCTATTCCTGTTTTCGGTTTACATTGTTGAACAATAAGAACAGCTGATATAAATTGTAAGAATAAACGGCAAAGCGACGTCAGAGCGCGTAGCGGGCAAATGGAAAACTAATTGAGAGCAAGGGAAAACAAATTTAGAGCAAGGGAAAATCAGCTGATCGTTTTTCCCTTGCTCTAAATTAGAGCTTGGGAAACGATCGTTTTCGTTGCTACCAGCTGACATCGAAAGTAGCTACTTTCGGTACGGAGTGATGAAAAAATATTTACAGTTCAAATTCTCTAAAAGTCACTATTTTCAAACGCACCTCTAATAGCACTTGAATTGCTAAGTTCAGTCGTAATTACTTCAAAAATTAATAAACATTTACAAAAACAAATAAAAATAAACTCATCTAAACTGAAACTAAAAATGAATAACAACTAGTGGATAAACAAACAAAATCCGAGTTCCGAGCGTCTATCTACGCGTACTATACGACTAGATAGTTGATTTGACAATTCTGCCGAAGGTTTGTTTGTGTCGATATCGCTATGAAACTCTGAACTATAATAAAGTGACTGTTTCCAAACACAACCATACATAGAAGTATTAGATTGTATTAAAAATAGCGGAATAGTACACATTTACAAAATGTGTTACGCAAACTTCGCATATGCGACTTCAGCACCGTAACGCAACTTTTATACATCGCACATGCGACGTTAGCACTTGGAGGGTTAAGAAATGCGGAAAAAAATTAGGGGGGCATTTAAAACTCACCCGGTATATTGCATATAATCTCATTATATTTGAACGATATATTCCTTACTTTGTAGTACATGCATACGTCATAACGTCATATCAATGTCAACATTAAGTAATAGAAACACGTCCAAACAACAGATTGTTTCCCCGTTTACTCCAGAGTGATAATGCACAGTCTATATGTTTAGTCTGCTTGAAAGAAAGCGCATGGCGTTTCATATAAAACGTTTCGATACTTTTTGAGATAACCTCAATAAATTAATGTAGTTTTTCTCTTTCTAATGTTAGTAGGCTATAGAGTTCCCACAGACCATACAGGATATACGATCAATGCCCCTATAGGAAGAGAACTTATTCCGCTTTGTCACTGTCTGTTGTATGACTTGGACTTGAGCCAACTTTTCATTTATCTTTGGATTTAGAAAGGAGAACACTCGAGTGCCTAGATTCATCTAACCCTAGATTACTAACCATATTTTTATATCGTTTACTTCTAACCATTTGACGACAATAGCGCAATGCCTATATGATTTATTTACGCTCTACTGATGTGTTTATGCCACAGAAATTGTATTCACATTTTTTACACATTTTTATATTAAATTATAGAAAGACTAGTAAGACCCCGTGAAAAATTCCAGGCAGATTAATTACATACTCATCAGAATCAGAAATACATTATTTAAAAACAACTGATTTTATCTAGGAACACCTAACTATGGTGGCGGGCATTTTAAACTAGGTAAAGGCGTACAGTTAAAAAAATTATAAAACTGTAGGCCTAGTTGTTAAAATGTTTTATTTATTTATATAAATTATTATATATCTAAAGCAAGGTAAAAATATTATCTTTTAATTGCTTTTTATTTCATATTGATAGATCAAGTGATTTAGAAGTTTTAAATAATATAGTGAATAAATTAATAATTGAATAAGTTTATGTTATATGAAAATGTACGAATGTTTCCAAAGTTAAACGAATAGTTATTTCTTCTTTAAATTTGTGTAAACAAATGTGTTAATAATAAAAGGTTGTATTTATATATTTATATTCAGTTTATAACCTCAAAGCAAATCTTATAACGTATTATAGCATACTTTAGTTCTTTAACTCACATTTCAAGAAAATCAACTTCACAAGACTTATGTTGATTAAAGTTGTAAACATAACCCCAAAGTATAATCTATGCTAGGCTTTGTTTAAGTATTATAGATGATGGGTGAAATCAGCTGCATTATTTGTTATGATATTATATTATATGTTACTAACGTTCGTACGTACGTACACACGTACACTCGCTTTTATAGGAGTTGATAATGCTGAAGACACTATAAAAAAGGCGAAATTGAAAGAAATACATTTACTAGCTGCAGCCACTAATGAATATTAATTTATAAACAGCTGACTTGATCCATTATTTTCAAAATATCAACAAAAATACATAACTTAAAAGAAATGACTTCCATTTTAATCTCAATTGTTTTAACCAATAATCTAAAGGTACAATTGAATGCAATGAATGTTGAATGCGTGGTCACATTTGTGCGGTTATTAAGTGCGCCAAGGACATGCAAAATAGCGCAAGAAGTCAGTTTTGTTGATGCTTGCAGTACCTCTCCAGCTGTTTTCCGTTCAATTTCACTTTCAGGGAAAAAATGTAAAATGACCTATCGGCCGTAAAATTAAAAATACAGTTTCAGATCATACTTTTCAAAGGGAATGTCAGGAAGTTTTGACGAAGGAAACTGTTTTGGCGGGCTCATAAAAAACCACACTTTTTCTTGGTTGCATATGAGGAAAACGTATTTATTTACATAGTCAGTAGAACAAATCCTATTCAACTGGCCTAAAGCTAAATTAAATGTTAGCTTAATTTTGCATTGAGAAAATTGTTTTTGTGAGTAACGATTATTATACTTAGACCTAGAATGTTGTAAATATTAGCTTTGTCTTTGTTTTTGGCTAAATGTAGAAACATACCAGTAATTTTTAAATTGCTTAATTTTTCTATAATTTTTAAGCAGCAACATAATATGATTCATTTTATAATTTAGTTTCTAATTAACAGTGTAACTTATTATTAAATGGTAGTGAGCCTATATTTATTTGTTCAAGGACGTATTTCCTGTAAGTTCATCGTAGGGAGTAAACTCGAAAGAGTGAGCAGATAGAAAAATCGTGAAATTAGTACAAACTGTATGTTTCTATTATTTGTAGAATATTGAAAACATTTTCACGAGAGATTCAAGTTTTAAACAAATGGGGTTTTCTTCTTCTTCTTGGAAGTATTTTAAAATTACATCATTTTGTGTTCTTTAGATAGTTTGTTATCTAAATTTAACGACTTGTATTATTTCTACTAATTATGAGTAGATAATCCGTACTTATTCAATATTATGTATATTATTATATTCACTATGAAACGCGTTATTTGCTTGTTGATAAAACCGTTTATTTGTACACAACTTTCATCTGAAAACCATACAGTTGTAGGAGATCAGGGTTGTATTGCTAAACAATTATGTCTTTCTTGCCCCTTACATTTAAAAATCTCCCAGGTTTTTAAACCTTCCTCTCAAAGGCACGAGATGTTCATTTTCAAAGTCGTCAAAGTCGGTGGAGTATGTTAATTTTTGGGATACTGTAGGACTTGCTGAAGATTCATTCAACAGATTATTCATGAATTTACAAGATTATTCATACTGGGACTTGGATACATTCGTAGTAACAGTTTCTGTAATGTGTCAAAACCCCTTACACTGAGTAAAAATACTAGCCGTTAGACTGATATTGTCAACTGCACTCATCATACGGCATTACTTAGCTGCTGTTTGTGAAATAGTTCTTGAAACTCTACAGCAGCTCCCATCAAACTAGGATCACCGGAACGAACTGTTTCGTATAAGAGAAAACAATAATTTACGATAAAAACTTTCTCTGGAGTTGTTAACAGCCTTGGCTAACTTCGAGCAAGAAAATAACAATAAGCAACTCGTGGCCTGGCAACAATAAACAATGTAATCAGCTGTTCTAAAAACCAAACACAGCGGTTTTACTTTAAGTACTGTTTATTTTGACGCATACCGCCCCTAAAAGTGAACTAACTTATTCTTTCATGTTATCTCTTTCCGGCCAGAAAATTGACTGGAAATTTAACTTTAGTACGGACATAAAGAGGTATTCAACAAACGCATGTCTTTGACATTAAAAAAAAGGCATATTCAAACATAAAAGTAATAAACGGTACCAGGAACTGGCACATACTTTCTCACAAACATATTTAAATTATTAAACAGATTCACAGTGACTTGTAGGGTGGGATAGGAGAGGTGATTTTTTATTAAAGTAGAAGATTAATTAATTATTATTATTATCTAGAGAGAAAACTATTCGAACGATTTCAAACAAATTTGCACCACACACGTCAATTAGGCCTGCATAGACGAAAAAATATTTTGAAATTTTTTGAAAAACAACCCCCTTTATGGCAAAAAAACCCCCCAAAATCAGTTATTATTATTAGCTAAACGAGAATTTTTAGAAATACGCGGTTTTTTGTATATGGTAGGGTACATTAAAGGCTACAAATAAGCCAAATTTTATCAAAATCGTTAAAACCGTTTTTTTATAAAAAAAATAATAACTGATATTTTGGGGGATTTTTTGCCAAAAAGGGTTTTTCCCAGAATTTTTCAAAACCGTTTTTCGTGCATCTGTACAGGCCTACTTGACATCTCTGGTGCAAATTTGTTTGAACTCGATCGAATAGTTTTGGCTCTAGCTTTGTATACATACAGACATACAGACAGACATTTTGTAGAAACCACTTTTTTGGACTCAGGGGGTCCCAAAACGGATATTTCCACAAAAAACTCAACATAGATTTTTTTGCGATCACTATACTTTCTCTATACTATAGTATAGTGAGAAAGTAAAATGAAACTGTGTTACTGAATAACGGGTTATTTCTTGTAGCGACTTCAACATTGAATCCAACAGGATATACACAACCTAAATGGCATTATTTTTCATAAGTAAAGTTAGATAAAATGTTGATCTTTTCTTTTGTTTCGATAAAACATATTTTCCTTTATAGTTCTGTTGGAATCACTACAGTTTAATAGATTTCAAAGCAACAAATCCAAACCATTTAATATTCCAAACCTTATACGATATTGTATTAACAGAAAACAACACGAGCAAGTAGGGATTGCAAAATGTATAAACTAAAGAGAACAGCTGTAGTAACAAATTACAACAAAGAAAGGAAATATAGGTACTTTACGTAAAACGTATTCCAATGCAGATAAACACGTTAAAGCCCTTGGGAAGGTCGGGTGGAGGGGTTGAAAAACGTTATTTGTACAAAAGCTGTTAACCTGGTCTACTTCGGTTTACTGAAAATGTACTTTGCTTATCAAGATTTAAATATAAAGTTCTGCATTTTCTTTATTTTAAAACATTCTTTCTCATGAAATGTGGATAATCACTAACCAAATAATTTACAGGCTCGCTGTCCTGTTTACAGTACAGTCATCTAAATATCAAATCTTTAAAGCCTAGAAAATCTATCACATATTCCTTAACGCAAGCAAAATATCTCCAAGTTTTTTGATTTATTCAGTAGGGTATTAAAATTCAACAATTAATTAAGCATTACCCCAATTAAATAATATCTTACCTATATTTTAAACAGACTTTTCGAAAATATTTCGCTGCCGACGCCAAATAGATGGGCCATATATTATTAAAATTTACCAAGGAAAGGGGCTACCGCTAAATTTGAAACGACTGTATCTCAGAAACTATTTTAAGTACTGCAAAGATTAAAATATTGAAATATTCCTCACCCAACGCACCTTCGAATAGCCTCTATCTATACCATTACAAACTATTACTTAGGACAATGATTTCCACAAAAAACTTATATTCTTATAGGAAATCAAAGTTTAATTTGAAATGCCTGTAGTTCGGAAACTATTTAGGTTACATCAACGAACGAATGAGAATTTTCCGTTCCCGACGCATCTTCGAATAACCTCTAATTATACCATTACAAAAATTAATGATACTATTATTGTTTTTCTGTATTGTTATAGGCAATAACAAGAAATTATGTTTTAGGTCTTTTGCTGATAACACGGTTATTTTTTGAGCTACGATAAAAATTAAAAAAAGTTTTTGTTTGTTATTAAAAAATTAACGTTTTTGCTACCTAAAATTAGTTTTGCAAAATTAGCGGTTTTGGAGATGCTTGACATTAAAAAAAATTAAATGGAAGCCATTTTTAAAGTATGCAAAAGAATGTTTTGGTTTTTTGTACACGGGTGAACGGTTACGTAAAAAATATGTACTCCAAATTTGAGGTCAATATATTTCTATTTGCAAAGAGATTGTTCAGTGAAAAAACTTAATATTTCGAAAACTAGGTATTTCCAGACCCTATGTTTATTGAAACTGTTTTTCTTCTTTCGCCTATGGTGAAATTTTGGGACAGTATTTTCTAGACACTGAGTTTGTTATAACAAGATCAAGGGTAACAATTTACTCGTAAATTTAATTTAATAAAGTAGTTCAAACGAGACGTTAACAATGGGAAGCCCTCTTGGATTTGATTGCAAAATTTAAAAATCACTATAACTCTTCATTGATATGAGAAATATTTCATCAGTTTAATGTTACCACATCTCCCAAGGAACCACTAAAATAATACATAACTCTCGGCAGAGCTAGCAGGACATTTGCTCACAGCGAAATTGTATATCAGTGTTTAGACCAATCGACACCACTTGAGCGAGTAATTGAGCCTAAAGTTACAATGCCTGTCATAAAACTGACATCTGACACGACTAATGACTTTTGTTAAATGTCTACATTGTTGACCAAAGATTTTTGAATTATGTATTAATAGGTGTATAATAACACAAATTGTTTCCAGACTGGTAGCATATAATACGGATATGGACAATTTCGGTCAAGTTTGATTAGGAGGAAAACAAACAAGGGTTTAAAATATTAAAATGCAAAATCTTTAAACACAAAAAACTCTTTTACGACAAATATTGCAAGGAGTGGAAAAAGTAGGTTATACATTAGAAAATCTGTTTTAACTTATTGTGTAACTTCTGACTATTGTCTACAACTTTCCTTGTTGGTACGACCAAACATTACAGCAAGGTGTGACAAAATAAGGCCTCAAAACAGAAAATGCATTACTTCCTAAGTATTCACAAAAGTACAGAAAGAGGCGAATAATTTTGAAACTTCGAAATCTTCCTGTGTCTGTAGCTCGAGCCCAAGAGATTTTTTAACATCGTATAATCTGTCTACATTCTTAATGTTTCCTTCTTTAAGTTTTATAATACATTTTTTGGTGTTTCTGTCTGTTTGTTAACACGATATATGCACTCACGGACGTCGTAGAAAACTTCTGGTGGTGCCAAAATCTTCGTAATTTTATTGCGGAGAGTTGAAAAGCTTTTGAGCTTTCTATTGGGGTCACGTTTTTGGGTAAAATTTTTGAAAATATTGGGTCAAAATTTTGAAAATACTGTGTGGGATATCGTTTGACAGTTAAACAGCCGTAGCGCGTGATGGTCAAGTTTTTGTAGTAAATATTTTGAAAATACAGTGTGGGGTATTGTTTTATATGTTCTTGGGTATGTGAAAACCGATTTTAACAGTTAAAGAGTCATAGTGCATCGAGGTCACGGTTTTGGGGTCAACTTTTAAAAATACGTTGTGGGGTATTGTTTTATATGTTTTTGTTTATGGGAAAACAGATTTTGACAGTTAAAGAGTCATAGTGGTTCGGGGTCAAGGTTTTGGGGTAAACATTTTAGAAAAGCAACACATCGTTTTATATGTTTTGGATACGGGAAAAAATCACGAGCCGAAGTCTTGAAAAAGTTTTCCATCTTTTCATCTTGTTTTAGGTTGAAACTAAACTAAATCAATGTCATTTCAGGTATGGACTTTGAATTTAGTTTTAACTCAATTGTAAGATTTTTACCAGTGAAAGTTATTAAAATAATAGAGAATAGTACATTTTTTATATTTACCTAAACATTTAAACAAACAATTTTTTATTCTTTATAATTAGCCGAATTTTTTAAGAAAATAAGAGGTATTACACTCGACCCAAAACGGTTCGTCGGAGGAGAGTAAAACGTTTCTATCCGTTTCAGACCATTTAGAGACGATATACAAAATTCATTAATTTATATAATATGTTTTATTCCCGGATTGATAAGTGGTAGTAAATATGCTTCAAAATTGCAGATTTTTTGATAAAAGGGTCCTAATAGGATTCTTCAGATAATTTTGTTTTGTTTTTTGATCCGATTAAAAATGGCGGTGGTTTACCGATTAATCGTTTTTGAGTAGGGATTTGAGGAGTATATAAGTATATGGGGTTTTCCCACCTTGATAAGTGGTAGCAAATATGCTTCAAAATAGCTGAACTTCTAGTGGAAAGGTCCTTGTAGGATTTCCCAAACACTGATTTTTTTCCATTTGACATAAAATGGCGGCTTTTTTATTCAAACCAAAATGGCAAAGTTAGAGCGAGGAGATTGTATAATTTCTCCCACTCATAAGCTCGTGTGCAATTTTTGAGCTATATCGTTCGAAATTTAATTGAATTTACTACAATCCTGTCCAAAGGTATTTCAGGTACAGTTCCCGGAACAAGGAACAAAATTGAGAGGAAGTTTTGGAAAAAATTACTGTTTCCCTATCCGTGTAAGGTTTTTGCGCAATTTCTCCCACTCACAAGCTCGTGTGCAATTTTTGAGCTATACCGTTCGAAAGGTAATTTAATTTAATACAATCCTGTGCAAAAGGTATTTCAGGTACAGTCCCCGGATCAAGGAACAAAATTGACAGGAAGCTCCAGATAAATGATTTTTTCATTAGGTATCAATGTAAGGTAATTATTACGCAATTTCTGATAAGCCCGAGTACAATTTGTGAGCTATAACATTCGAAATACATTTAAATTAACTATAATCATGTGAAAAGGGATTTTAGTACAGATCACGGAACAAAATTCATAGAAAGCTCCTGAAAAATACATTTTTTCATTATTCATGTAAGGTAATTGCACCATTTATACCTTTCATAAGCCCGAGTATAATTTGTGAGCTATATCATTTGAAAGATAATTAAATTTACTATAATTCTGTGCAAAGGTGTTTTTGAAACAGTTATAGGAACTAGGAACAAAATGCATAGGACACTCCCAGTATTTAATATGTACTAGTTATTTCCTGATAAGAAAATTCGGCTATAGTAATGCGGCAGTGCTGCTTACGGGTTTTTATTTTAGTATACATTTATTTAAATAGTAAGATGTTTGTGTCTCCAACAGTTAATGTAACGTTTATAGATATCAACATCAATATATCTCAACATTTATAATTTCATGCTGTCAGGGTCTGCTTCAAGATCGTTGAAAATCGTTGAACAGTGTTCAGTATGATTGGAAACGGCTCTGCACACGAAAACTGTTAACACATCAAAATAATGAATAATTCAAAATACCGTGAGTATTTGTATAATTTATTATATTCTTATTATTGACCGATTCGTTTTGAGTTATTGTCAATTGTATTTCAAAGTTAGTTTTTGTTCGCATGGTTGGTTACAGCATTTTAAAACTCATCTAAATGAAAGAACAATGGTTAGTAAACCATAAAGGAAGGAGTAAGTGAAACGTCTTGATGATCTAAAATAAAGTAAACGTTTTAGTTTCTAATAATGGGATGGACGTAGCGAAACTCGTAAAACAACATAACTGGTCACGTGACAGGGAAGCAATTAATTAAAGTACTTAATACAAATAAATACCTTTAGTTCTGTTCGGAGACCAGTAACCGTACTTATTTTGTCTTTGATGATCGTTTCGCCTTTCCAATTCAGGCATTGCCAAACCGATTTTGTAGTTGAATTTATTTATTTATTTCTAAAAAACTTTGAACACAAACTGCATTTTTTATTTATTTAGGCTATAACTCCCTCCCAGAAGCAATACATTAAACAATATCAACACATCTATTAAAGTATTTTATACATTAGAAACCAGTGAGAGAAAAAAACCAAATTTAACAACAGACATAAAGTGAACTTTGACTTGTATCACATATTCTTAATTATAAACAGTTTCGCCCAATCGCACTTACACACCTATAAATAAAACTAATATACACAGCTTATTACAATAACGTTTTCTTATTTAAACTCAAAGTAAAAACACATCTACTTAAATTTAAAAAAATATATAATAAAGTACAAAGAAAAAACAACACATTACTCTGGAAGAGAAAAAACTAAAACAAAGAAAACCACCCGGCTCTCCTAAAGGCATAGCCCGCTCTGAGGATAGCCACTCGTACATTTTTCGAAACATAAATATGACAGCAGTAACACAAAAATTAACCATAAGATATGTAAATCAAAAGTTATAGATTGAAAAGAGTTTTTCAGAAATAAATTAAAAAATATCGGCGAGCATTCAAACCAAATATTAACAATATTGGTGACATTTACGTCGGAAAATTAGTAAATGATTATTTTAATTACTGAATGAATTCAAATAAAGAAAAAAAAAAGAAAATTCTAAAAATATGAACAATTTTAATAAATAAGGATATTATATTAGTTTTGTATAATTTAGCTAAATATAACTGTTTTTAAAATTCTTTGTAAACAAATGACGTAGGTAAGATGGATATTTAAAGTCAACAAGGATTTGATTGAAAGTTATCCATTGTTAAATTATAATTTTTTTTAAATACTAACATAAAAATGTTCAAAATAATTATTTAAAAAGTCAGCTGTGTTTATATTATATACTAGGGGAAATCTCTGGATGCTTCGTACGCTAACCTTCTCTGTTGTAATTTTAGCTTAAAAAAGTTGCAGATTTGATCTTAATCTCCAATCCAGGTTATTAAATGTATAAATAAAATCATTAGGTTAATAATGCAACAGGAGTTATACGAAATACTAAAGAGCATCAGTATTGCATAGGTCTACTACTATACAAAAACCTAACTAATAAACGGTACCAGAAACTGGCACATACTTTCTCACAAACATATTTAAATTATTAACACGTTCACTGCTAAGTCGCACATGTGAGCTTGACACTGAACACTATGAGAAGTAGCCGACACACAGTGCATTGCACGCCAACCCCCGTATTGGGAATATTTTCAATACACAGTTCATTGCGTGCTTTGCACGCCAACCCCCGTGTGTAACCCCAACCGTGACTTCATAATTGTATTAAAATAGCAGATGGGATTGTACATTAAAGTAGGAGAGTAAATAATAAATATTACTATTATTACATAAAGTGAAAAATATTCGATCGATTTCGAACAAATGTGCACCAAACACGTCAATTAGGCCTGTATGGATGCACGAAAAAAGGTTTTGAAAAACAACCCCCTTTATGACCAAAAAACCTAAAAAATCAGTTATTATTATTATTATTAGCTAAACGAGAATTTTTAGAAAGATGCGGATTTTTGCATATAGTAGGGTACATTAAAGGCTACAAATAAGCCAAATATTATCAAAAGCTTTAGAGCCGTTTTCTTATAAAAAAATAATAACAGATTTTTTGTGGTTTTTTTGCCAAAAAAGGTTTTTTTCTTCAAAATTTTTCAAAACCGTTTTCCGTGCATCTATTCAGGCCTACTTGACATGACTGGTGCAAATTTGTTTGACATCGATCGAATAGTTTTCGCTCTAGCTTTGTATGCATACAGACATACAGACAGACATTTTGTAAAAAACACTTTTTTGGACTCAGGGGATCCCAAAATGAATATTTCCACAAAAATCTCAACATCGATTTTTTTTGCGATCACTATACCTTTTCTATAATATAGTATAGCGAGAAAGTAAAAAGTGTTAATTAAAATACATAATTAAAAAAAACCTATTTCCTAATTTCAACATATTTTCCGTAACTTGAGGCTATATACTTTAGTTAAGGACTACACATGAAAGTGTACAAAGTTAAAAATTTACACTTATATAGCAAAAAATGTATTTACAATAACTTATTCGTTGTTATCATAATTGCGTTTAAATGTATTCTTAATTTATCGTTAGAAGTGCTTCTTGCTACTAAAACTATTACTTATGTTTTTTAAATCAAAATATTGAACCTGAGCTACTCAGGAAAGGCTACAGAATCCATCAGTGAAATATTTGTTAAAATAGGTTTAGTAGTTTATGAGATTAAGCCGTACATCCGAACAACAACAAAAAAAGTTTATCCTTTTATAGTATTCACAACTAAATTTTAACAGCTGATCTAGAACACATAAATTAAAACCACGTGTAACGAATCTACTGACATCAAACTAAAATCAATCTGGCAGGAAGTTTCTGCATCGACATCAAACTTTACAATCAAACATAACACTTCCCTATACAACTCTCCTGGGTGCTTTTCTGTTATCCTTCCGATCCGAAGTCTTCCCGCACCATTCCCTCGGGAGAAAGTGTATACGCTAAAAGTTATCGGGAACAGATTTTAAAAGCGGGAAACTCGTTTTAGGTTTACATTTTGTTCACGTTATATATTTAATAAGTTACAGAATTTGTGTTATTTTAACTTCGTTCACTATTGTCTTGGAACAAGCAAAGTCTGACTAGGAATTTTTATTTATTTTTTAAATTTTTGGGTTTTAATTGATTATTATTCTCTGAAATCTCCTCTTTACAACCATATATAATACTAAGAATAAAAAATTTGCATTTTGAAAAATATTTTTTAATAACATATTATGTTCCGACCTTTTTCCGACCAAATTGGGTTACTTTTGAGATTATTGTGTTCACACTTAGTAATTGTATCTAAGTTTCCACCGAAAACATTTCCACCTTCCAGAAGCTGTGATGTAAGCCTAGGCCTCACTTACAAACAAGAAACAACAGTTAGTTGTTTCTTGTTTCACGTTTGTCTACAGTTTTTAAATTGTTTACTAACTGTTTGCAAATGTTTGTCATTGTTTTGTATCCACACTATAATTTATAGCTAGGCAGTGTTTCTCGAGATGTTGACTGAAGAAGACGTTCTTCTAGCTTGTGCTAGTTTATATTTAATTCTACACAATGAGGTTAGCTTACCTAGGAAAAGACGATGATGGACTCGCAGATTTCTTGAAGAAAGTCCGTATTACATATGACCAGTTTCCGGAGAAAGAGGAAATACATCGCTTGTGCATAAGGTGCATCTAAACGTGCATAATTTTTTGATACTTCTAAAAATGAATGAAAAGCCGCGAAAATCGGTACTTGGGGTTTTTCGGGGGCGCTGATCTCATTTCTGACCATGCGAAATGCCCTTAGTGCACCGAGGGGTTATGTGCATAATATTTTATAAAAGGAGAATTTGAATTCTCATAGGAGAAACTTGTATTTTAAAGAAATAATTTGGATATCTTGTTAAATAACCCCCAAAACCCAACGAGGGGAAACTTTCAAGTCTCCGTCGCAACTTCACAAATTTTCCACCATCGCCCCCAAACTCCTCCCCCCCGGTGCACCGGGAGCATTTCATTGCATTGCATTGAATGGCTGTTATCTGTAACATATAAGAATTCTGCCTCAGGGCAAGCCCTTTGGCGGTTAGTGTGGTACATATACATGATTATATTAGTGTTCTTCACTGTTTAAGTATGGGTGTGTGTGTGTAGAGTGTTCTTCATTGTGAGTTGGGTGTATGTTTGCCTTTTGATTTAGTGTATTACTTAAGCAGATGCTGGATTAAAGAAGTTGGTCGTAGACGTTTGGTAGGAGGGGGTGCTTCTTCTCTTGAGATTAACCGTAGGTGTTGATATATTGATTTAGAAGATCGTTGAAAAGTTGTGAATGTAAGATTAATAATAAATTGTTTAAGTGTAGAAATTTTGAAAGAATTGCGTATGGTTTCATTTGAAACATACTATGGAGATTGCGATATTTGACGGAGGATGGAGTTCTAGAGGCTTTCAATTTTATTTTGATTAGTTTTAGATGTAAGACTGAACCATGCAGGAGCAGCGTATGAAATTATGGGGCGAATATAAAGTTTGTAAATCATGAGTTTAGTTGAAACGGATAGAGTGCTAGATGAAGAAATGACAGGATATAGAGCTGCTCTGGTGCGTTTTGACGATGAAATTCTGGTGATTGTATGTTTGTTAAAATTAATTTTGCTGTCCAATGTTACCCCTAGGTATTTAACTTGACTGCTCCATTTAATTTGCTTGTCGTAGACTTCAAGCGGGGCTAGCTTTTTATTTCGTAAGGTCAGAAATGAGATCAGCGTTCCCAAAAACTCCCGAGAGGAAATTTTCAAGTCTTTGTTGCAACTTTACAAATTTTGCCCCCACAGAGCCCCCCCCCCCCCCCGGTTCATTGTGGGCATTTCACATGTTCAGAAATGAAAGCAGCGTTTCCCAAAAAAATTATGCACTTTTAGATGCATTTTATGCACTTGCGATGCATTTCCGATTTCTCCCGAAACTGGTCGTATGTCGACTTTGTTCCTGGTATTTTTCTGAACACGATGCAGAAAACTGCATCCAAATTGGAGCTGTAGGCAAACGTTTATTTATTTTTCAATACTTTGCCTGGTCTTCATGATTGGGTGATTTTCATTTGGTTTGGGAAACAGAAAACATTGTTTTTTCTTTGCTGAAACAAGTTAAAATGTTTGTCATTTGTTTGCAAACTGTTTGCGAACTGTTCACAAACATTTTGAAAACATCCAGCAAATATACGGCAAACGAATGAGAAACAAATGATGCAACAACTGGCAAACTGTTTGCAAACTATTTTTCCGCAAACATGTTTGTGTGGACTAGGCTTTACAGATGAAACCCATTTTCCGAGACCCTTCTGAAACTAGCCTGTTAGAAAAATGCCTCTCAGGTAAATCTCAAATTACAAATGAGTCTCCCGAAAAGAACATTTGTTTCTATAGAAACCTTGAAGTTTGGAACTTTTGAGCCGGTTTTAACCTACAATGATGGTTATGTCACTAAAATAAAAATTATGGAATATTTAAAGTTGCCAGCTGAGTTTTACACGGTGAAAGCTATGAAAAGACTTGATACAGCCCGTGTTCGCAAGGTGGAAAAGGCTGCGTTGGATCTTGAAAAAAATCTGACAGGCCAGAAGTTTGGGAAAAAGGGAGTTGGACGACTTATATGAGGATTAGGAGGACCAGGAAAACCCATCCTACAATTGTGGACATTACATGTATAATTATTCTTGTAAGTATGCTTAGGTTTTGTTCAGCCCTCACTTTATTTTATGAAAATTAGCTTTTTGACAATTTTGATGTATGCTGTGGCAAACACTAATAAAGATATCATTACCAAATTTGTTGTACTTTTTTGACAATAATCATTACTAGTTCTGTACGGAAAGGTTTTACAAAATTTACATCAAAGGCTGAGAAAACATTTTTGAATAATTTTTTTTCATTAAAATTGTAAGTACTTAAAAAAAATGTTATTTTGAAAACCCGCCGTACAGAACTAGAGCCAACCTTCAAAAATAAAAAATTAAATTAAGTTGTTTCCTCTTTTAGGTTTTGAGATATAATGCATAAAGTTCTCATTGAGTTTATATGTGGGTCGGACTGCCCTGAAACTTTTTTTATAACTGTAGCCCCTTAATAGTATTTGAATGTAAAACTATTGTAACTCCCATAGTAGGTGGAAACGGTTTCAAATCCGTTTTGTTATTGCAAAACTTTTAAATAAAACGATACGACCAACCCTTACTGCAAGGGGTGGCCAAAATGAGGTAGCAGAACAAAAAATATCACTATACAATTTTGTAAATCTTCTAAGCATTACTAACAAATGTTGCCCGACACTTTTTGTTTCATAACTACAACCCTTAACACGAGGAACGAATATATTTGTTTGCTTAGTGTATTTGGAGAAATACCTGCGCCTGTAGGCCGAGCCGAATAAGATTTTGTTTCATGTATGTTCATTTTAGAAAGTCGATGATTTTCTAGAAATCCTTTTTTTTACAGCGAAGAAAAATCGGAACGACAACTAGCTATTATAACTTACAACTAAGAATATCTGAT
Source organism: Philaenus spumarius (assembly GCA_018207615.1). Lineage (NCBI taxonomy): Eukaryota > Metazoa > Arthropoda > Insecta > Hemiptera > Aphrophoridae > Philaenus > Philaenus spumarius. The sequence goes on along the minus strand of JAGFPH010000911.1, from coordinate 19,041 downwards.
CCAAGTACAACCAGTGGTCGTTCCATGTAATAATTTACATACTGTATCCTATTACTTTAAATGAGCAATTCTTGTATCCATCTTTGTACCTATCTTTGTATCTGTCGCGGATCTCGAAAAAGGCTCTAACTAATTCAAAGAAATTTTGTATTTAAGTGTAGTTTTGATTTTTAAGTACACCTGTATTTCGTGTAAAAACGCAATTTTTTTAGAAAGTCTAATTAAAAAGTTGAAAAATTTTAACATAGTGTCTTATCCGTTGCCATGTTGGTTAAAAAACAACAACGAAATAGTAAATAAAGCGATCAAAACAGCTGTTTATAAACAAGCCAATTAGTACTGCTTTAGCACGTTGGAAATAGAGTGGAATAGAACTGAGATTGAGTGTTATCCAAAATCAGCTGTTCATTGTATAGTTTTTAATTACTGTTAAAAAACAAGCTAATTTATACTGTTTTAGCACGTTGGAATTAGAATAAATTGGGTTTGATTTACAATTTATTTTGTCAAAAAAAGATAAACTTGGCAAAGGTGGATAAATTCTAATAGTCAATTTTGTAATGTAGGCCTGGCTAATTTCTGAAACATGGTATTGAGGTTATGTTAATCCTGTAATAATTTTTACTATATTTATTCCTGGTTTCAAAACTTTAGTTGACAGAAGGATAGTATAACTAGGACTAAAATCGTAATGAAATCCTCTTACGTTTCTAAAGCATGTATTTGAGGTTATAATAATTAATCTTGTAATTCATTACTGTTAATATATTTAAGCCTGGTTCCATAATTTTACAAACCTATGTATAAACGAACCAAAGATTAACGAGATTCTTTAGCGAATTTTCCAACTTCGAGCGAAGCGCCCAGGGGCAGTGCCCCTAGTTATACTTTAAACTAGTAAATTAAATTACGTAAACACTGTGAGCTTACTGCCTATGTATTGTACAGGATTATTGCGTAATGCTGGGAGAAGGGTGGTCATATAGGTTAAAATAATGAAAAACACTTTCTTATAAACATATTATGTCTAGAAACTCTTATTTTACCTGCTATCAGTCATTTTGTTTTTAGTACTAAATTATGTATATTTGTAGTACGGTTTAACCAATCGAGTTGAAATTTCACAAGTTACCCATTAATGTAAAATCCTAGTTTGATGAAAATAAGAAATTTTTACTTTAATACCTTTCTAAATGTCAGCCATTTAAACATTTAAAAATCCCCATCAGCATAGTTATGAAGTACTAGATTTAATGTTTTTTTTAATAGTTTGTTTTTTAAATGATGTATTTCTGATGTGTATCTTATTAATCAGCTTGTGATTTTTCACGGGGGCTTACTAGTTATTCCTTAAAACCATGCAAGGTTTTGTAGAAGTTTTGTAAAATATTATCTAGAGCTAACAAAATTTTATTTTTATAATAATATCGTTTAACTTTTGTTTAAACTACATTATACTCTTTCCAACAGACACGGAAGTTTGTTAGTAGCCACATCAAAGCTTTTATGGCTTTAAATTTCATTAAAAACTTGTTGCGTTAAAAAACAATTTCCAACTTTTTGTGTTCACAGTTTTACTTTCTCCCCCTATACCATAGTATATGGAGAAAGTATTGTTTTCGTCAAAATTTTCGAGTTTGAGTTTTTGGTGGAAATATCCGTTTTGGGTCCCCCTGAACCTAAAAAAAGTGGTTTTTGGAGTGATGTCTGTGTGTGTGTGTCTGGAGGTGTGTCTGAGGGTGTGTGTGTGTGTGTGTGTGTGTGTGTGTGTGTGTGTGGATGTTATCAGACCTAGAGCCTAAACCAGTCGTCCGATTTTGATGAAATTTGGTATGGAAGTACTAATCCACGGTATCTCCAGGCGTTTTTTTCATTTTTGTGAATATTTTATTTTTAAGGGTAATTTTCCCATAAAAACCCTTAATATAACGGAAAAATCTACTTTTTTCAAAAATGGCTCTAACGATTTTGATTAAAATTTTATAGTTTATTGGGATATAAAGTAATATAAACTGTAAAATTTTAATCAAAATCGTTCGAGCCGTTTTTGAGAAAAGTTGGTTTTCCGTTATTTTATGGATTTTTATGGGAAAATTACTCTTAAAAATTTATTAAGTTCCTATAATGAGGGAGAAGGTATGTGTAAGTTTCCTGATACCGTTTATTTTAAACGTTTGAATTTAGTGTGCATTCTGACATTGCAGTAATTACCCACATAACTGTACCGAATATTTTCCCGCTCTTGATAAAATCTTTGTTACCATCTAAATACAGTATTAAAAAAAAAAAAAAAAAAAAAAAACAGTAGGAAAGATAAAGAAAGTGTGGTTGATTTTACCCATTGCTCACTGTTGCCAGGATATACATTGCTTATTATTATTGAAGTTATACTTCTTTGCGCCCGTTGTAATCGGGATGGGGTGTCGGTCGAGAAACTGCGTCACGCGTTAGGAGTTAAATCCGGAAAGTGCCTTTTTATACCTTTTCTCTACAAGAGATACCTCAACTCGGTGGGTGAGTGGTTAACGCCAGGGCTATAGAATACAGCCCTGGGTTAACGCACTCGACTTCCACGCTAGAATCCCTGGTTCGATCCCTCCGGCTGGAAATTTTTTTTCCAAAAATTATACTAAAGTATACGAATATACGAATGGCCAAAGAAGTATAACTTCCACCGACTGGTCCGACGCAGACCTTTTTTTTTATCGTTTGAGGTTAGTTGGTTCTTACTTCTCCAGATACTGTTTTTATCATAGAGCATTATTTTCGCTCAAACATAAAGTGAGCAGATTTCTGAGAGACCCAAGTGAGACACCTAGCCATTAGAAGGTTACAGTAAATATAAGATATAGTAACGCGCAACTGTTTTTACATTAGTGACAGTTTATTATTATTGAATTCAAAAAATAACAGTAAAGTGTTAAAATAATCAAATTTGCATGTGCATAATTTATTGTATTTTATTAGGTCCATGGGTTTTAATTATGAAAAAGTTATTAACTTTTCAAACTCAAAGAGTCCTGAAAAAGAATTTATTTTTGATATTTTTATTTGACGTTGTCATAAAAACTTCATTCCAAGTTTGAATAAATCAGTCAACACTTTTTCTAGGTATGAATTGTTTTGTTAAAAATACAAAATGGCCGATATCTGGAAAACGAAGAGTTTTTGGAAACAATGATATTCTTAATTTTCTCTTTATTTTGACCCATAGAATCATTCCCTGAAGTTTAGATCTTTACTTATGGGGAACCCTGTATACGAAGTATTCTGAATTTGTGTGTGTTTTAGATTTTCAGAAATAATGTTTAATAATTTCCCCGTTTTTGCCTTAATTTTCGCGGTAAAACCCCTTTTTTAAGAAGCATCTACAGCCCAAAGGAGGCTTACTTAGATTTTGTAATCAGTGAGTCAGATCTCTCAAATAAGTTAGGAAGGCACGAGTTATGCAGTCTCCCGCTCAAGCATAAGGTGTGTAAACGCTGCAGTGTAGGCATTTGACCACGTGATCAACTATTATATTGCTATGAAACGTTACATAAATTTTGAATTGTGTGACTATTTTGAACATTTTTTCATGGTATTTAAGACGAATGACTTTGGTGCTGTTTTATGTATTTACATGTTAAAATCCTTCCATGAATTAGTTTAGAAACTTTTACATATCATTTCCCGGTTTAACGTTTTTTCTAATGTACAGTCGGTGCTTGCAAAGTGTGGCACTCTCTGATAACGGCCGGCTTAAGCCGTTTGGCTCGGTGACAAGTTACATTCTTACTGTCAGTAGAACGGAAGTAGGTTGAAGTGTCACTTTATCACGGCTATAACGTTCGGTAAGCAGAAGAAATGAGTTAAAAAATAACATTGTTTGAAGAAATATTTTTCCTTTTGAGACTGTTTCCGTAGAACAAACAATATTAAATTTGTATGGTAATTTTTCGTCCACGTATGGGTTTTCTTTTAAAAAGGAAGGTTCGTTTGCAAAACAATTCTTGTATACGATAACAGATTCTATGTCTGTAGCGATGT
>JAGFPH010000910.1:365721-376732 GCA_018207615.1 Philaenus spumarius | reverse complement strand
TTGCCAATAACAGTATAATTATAATATTTGTATGATTATAATATTTCATCGTATTATCACTTTATATAATTAGAATTAAAAAAAAACTAGAGGACTTACCTAAACTGTTTAGTCACAGTATTTTGCCGATAACAGTATGATTATAATATTTATAATATTTCGTCGTATTATCACATTATTTATAATTAGAATGAGTTGCCTAAACTGTTCGTTTCTACACAAAAAAGGACAAGAATAATCCGGCAACGCTGGCAGGACGGTAAGAAAAACATGTCGGCACTTTACAATGTAAATTTTCATAACGAACTTTTGATTTGAAAGTTTTCAATGTTGTACGTGTTGGAGATGGTTAAAAATTGGTTTCCCGGCATCAGTGAAGTGTATAAATACTATATTTATTGAGAAAAAAGTTCAGGTTTGTGTGTTTATAGTAGTTTTGATTGACAAGGTAAAGTAAATAAACACCTTCCCTTCTACATATTAAACAGCATTATCTATTATAAATAAGGTCAAACATAATTATTTGATAAAAATAGAAAGTTTAGATTTTTTAACTAAAAAATATTCACTATAAATACACTTTTGGGTAAATTGACTGAAGCCTTATAAACAGGACAAATTTTATACTAGTGTATTATATAGACCTCACTTGTTTTAACCTTTTCGCTGTGTAAATCGACTTCAGTTCACAACGTTAGAAAAACGATTCTGTTGGCTGTGCTAGTCGATTATAGTCCCAACTAAACAGAAATGATGTTATTTAGCCTCAAGTAGGTGCTGATCCCTGTTTCAAAGCCATAGATACTTCGTAGTGTCACATGTTTTTGTTGCCAGTTGACGTTCCACCCGGGTGTTTAGTGAAGGTTATATTGTGGTTGTAATGATTTCCATTGGTTCTAAGTGTGTGTTTATGATATTTAATTATATTGCTAGTATATATTGCAGGTGGATAATTGTTTTACGTAATTAAAGTTCTGAAGTGATTTAGTGTTGGCTTAAGAGGCCTATTTTATTATAATGAAAGTACTGCATTGGTGATTAATTCTAACCTACTTCATAATGAATGTTAAAGCCCTCTGAGGATGATGTGGGTCATTGAAATGTCCATAAGGGTAGTACAATAAACATAACTTTTCATTAACTTGTTATGTTATTGTTTTTTGTTCCTTCTATTTGTGATTAGGAGTTTCATTCAATCAGTGTGGATTATCTTGAAAGCTACATGGCAAAGTATATAATGCTCAGATTAGCAGCGTTAGGACGTCAAAGACTTCTAGCGATTTATCATAGACACAGTTTGATTTGCAATTATAAGTTTTGTTATTTAAAAAAATATATATACTGTATTTCTGTATTTTTAAAAAACCTAAAATTTTAATAAACTTCTATTGTAGTATTTTTTTTTTTTTTAAGCGGAGTCCAAATAAAAATATAGGTATTAAAAATTGTTTAGAATAATTTTGTATTTAACTACATATACACAAAAAGTTAAATTAAAACTTTGTTAATTTTATAGCGCATACAAATCTAAAACTTACGCAGGATTAGAGTCTTTGATAAGTGGTTCAAACTTTGGTCCACCAGGAATAGCCATGTTGAGAGCTTTGGCGGTGAAAAAAGACTTATGATCAAACAAATAAAAGTAGTTTTCATCAACCAAGTCGGTCAACAGTTGATTGGCTAAACGGTACAAAGTAGCCAGTTGGGGTAGAGATAGATTCCATCTGCGGTAAGTTGATCCATTCACAAATCTAAACAAACGAAATGACCAAAATAAAGATTTTTAATTAATCTTATAATAACACAATAACAATTGAGTTAAAATTAAAGACAGTTTCAACAAAATCATAATAACAGTTTAAGAAATAATAAACAGCTTAAGTTATGGATTTAATTACTTGATACTTTATAAATTATTATCTATATATTTAAAGCCGTAAGGAAAAAACATTTGGACGGTTCGTCTGAGACTTCCACTGGACCGATTTACATGCGGGTTATACCAAAACAAAGGTTTTCGGTCCACTATTAGCAGGTTTTATTTGTATTTTAAAAATATTTACGTTAAATGGGTCAAAAATGAAAAATAAACTTTTCTTGTGGAGATTTAACATGGGGGAAAAAGTCAACTTTTTCAATCCTTAGGACAGTTCGTCTGATCCTTTCAGTGGACCGATTTACATTCAGTTTATGCCAAATAAAAGGAAAACTTTTCTATAGTAACAGGTTTTATTTACTTTTATGTCATCTTAATTTTTTAAATTAAAAAAATTAACATTTCCAAACCTTTGCAATGATTTTATTTTACAGTTCTTCAATCAGCTGATTATAAAGAAAAAAGGTATTTTGACTAACTACAGAATAGCAAACGCTCATATAACAGCTGATTTCAACCATCATCTATACAAAACCAAGCGTAGATTGTACTTTGGGGTTATGTTAACAACAGTTAAAATTCATCAATAATGTAATTCTTCTGAAGTTGATTTTTTTTTTTTAAATATGAGTTATAAAATTAAGGTAGGCTATAATACGTTATAAGATTTGCTTTGAGGTTATAAAGTGAATATAAATACAACCTTTTATCAACAATGAATTTATTCATTCATACAAATTTAAAGAAGATACCCATTCGTTTTATCTTCGGAAACATACGTACAACGTATAACAATATTCGAGTATTAATTTCTTTATTATAATATTAACTTCTAAATCATTTGATCTATCAATATGAAATAAAAAGCTATTAAAAGATAGTATTTTTATCTTTCTTTAAATATATACTAACGTAGACTATGTAAATAAAAATGTTTAACAAATAGGCCTACAGTTTTATAATCCTTATTATTGTACACATTTACCAAGTTAAAAATCCACGTCAGCATAGTTAGGTAGGCTTAGATAAGTAGGCCTTAATGTTGTTTTTAAAAAGTTTGTTTTTTAAATGATGTATATTATATGTGTCTGATGTGTATTATATTAAGTAAAAACAATCAAGATCAGAAAATATTGTAGTCTATAAAAATAATGTAATCTTTATAATCATTTTTAGTAACCTTATAAACATAAAAACTATCTCACAATAAAAGTAAAAACTTATTGCAACAGTAATTTACTACCAAAACGCAGCCATTATATTAAATATTTTTAGTGTGTTAACGGGAAAACAAACGGGAACTAATTAGCCCAAATTAGTCTCCAAACATTTATACTATCCACACTTCTATAACTGCTTAACACTACTCACAGCTTCGGCCAATACTACCAAAACATAGTCGTAAAAATAGATAGCTCTCCGATCGACAGTTTAAACTTTGTTGCAAGTTAGGGCTAGAGACACAATCAGAACACAACTCCAAACTTGCAAGACTCTAACCCAATCACACTTGGTCCCTCTCACTCTCCGATTGGTTTTCTAAATTACTTAAGCTTTCTTGTTGAGTAAAATGTATCAAGTGTCCTTGCCTTCAATGTGATGGAATGAATAGTTTTTCTTTTGTAAATACATTATGTATGGATGATTAATAATAAGTAATTGTGTACTTTAGTTTATTTGTTAATAATATTGTTCATCTTAGTTTTGAGGAACCTGTTTTATAAGTAATATCATTGTATTTGGATAACCTAATAGAACTCCGTTCCAATGCATTATTTCAATCCACTGGAAATTCGACGATAGTGGCGCGATCTATGGGGGAAACGACGAAAGCAGTGTGTAGCACCAATGCCTTGAATGATTTCTTCCTAGCGCTACTCCGCGGTGCTATCATGCAATATTTTCCCGACAACCTTTTTTTCGCCACACTGTTGCCGTATACATGCATGATCTATTTTATTATTCATGATTTATGGTAATATGTATTAATGTGCTTGTGTGTCTGTGTGTGAGCGAATTTGTACGTTTAAATATCCATATAATTTTGTATAATCAAGCATTTGTGTTATAAAATGTAAATTTCAGTTTTCTGTTTATTTAATATAATTTAATAATTTAAACTACTTACTGTATTTTACTTCAAATATTGTTCAATGTAATATCAATAATGTAATACTGTAATGCATAGTGGGGTTAGGTAGTAGAGAGGACTTGACATCCCTAATCTTGCTCCTTAAAATAAAGCCAAGATTCAATTCAAATTGGTTCACTTCAGAGAGAAAATAAAATAGCTCGGCTATTGTTCTTGCCATGCTGTAGCCAAGAAGTTGTATAATAGGTCCACTTTCCCGAATATGAGACACATTCATCACCCGGACACCTGCATCACTACTACATCTTCTACAGTAGAGCTGCTTGACATCAGAGACATAGAACAAGTAATTCAAAACCGAAATCATAATTCAATTCTTCAAAGGTTTTTGTCTCTTCTTGACCCATGGAACTCCCACTACAGAAATTAGCCTCTCAGGAAAATTCCAAATAAAGCAGGAGCCTGGCGATCTAGTACACCATCCTGCTCCACTACTAGTGATTTCCTTTCCTAGGGGAAAATATTTGGAGTTCAGACCCATCCTCCGTTGTTCAGCGTAAGCATTAGTGCATTATTTTAAGACCAGGTTAGGGTACCCAGGTTAGTAACTTTTGTGGTTCTGATGCTTTTTGTTTCAGGTGCGCAGCATTGTCCACCAAGAAGCCCGTGGATGCAGCTGACTGCTACGCCAGGTGTCCCCGAATCAGCTTGGATACGTCTTTGTGCGGAGGAAATACTCTATACTCTACGTGAGGATCTGTAATCCGATGGACCCGATTGGACCTCTCTACATCGTAAAGTAGATCCCCCCCCCCCCCAAATTGACACAACACTAAAAGAAAACTGACACACTAGTCCACCACCGGAAATTTTTAGGGCAATCAAAAATATAAAACAATCATCAAAATTCCGCCTTCTAAACCTACCCGACCCAGCACGGCCAGTCCCCACTCTTCCCTGCTGTTTGTTTCCGACTCCCGATCAATCTCCTCTCCTAACACCAAGTCACCTCGTACATTAATTATTCTGGTTCTGATTTCAGGAGTCCACCTGAACCTTACAGGAGTCTAGTCAAGTGCTAGTACCTATATACTTCAAAATTACTATATTTAAAACGAAAAATTTAATTATTCTGTTATTTCTTTGTTAAGTTAAACTTTCAAATAAGAATAATTTGCCTATTGTAACAAATAAAGAAAATGTACTTACTTCGTCCCAACTAGAGGTTTATGGTCGTAGAACCATTTGTGGACAGCAACATCTTCATCGGGGTCCAGTTCAATCTGAATGGCTTCCAATGGTTCTACATCCAGGACGTTATCAGCATAATCTAAAGGAGGTTCTTCATCATCAAAAGGTGGGAACCTCATTCGCTTGAAATGCCGACGATCACGTTTTTCTCTTCTCATCATTATCCACATAGTTCTGAAAAAATCCATTACAACTGAGTAAAGTATTTTAAGCTGAAAGTTCTTTAAAATAAGAAAAAGATTAAATTCATAATTAGGGCTGACCCAATATCAATGATAGGTACCAGAAATACACTTTGCGTGTGTTTATTCGTACTTTTTAAAATGAACTATCTCGCAAAGTCATATCCCTTTCAATTATTATATTTTTAAGACTAGTGACCTTGTAAATCGTTTAAACGTCACTGATACAGTGAAACCACTGTAAATTGAAAAACAAATTAGAAAACAGATTATAATTAAGATGTAATTTTTTTTAATATCTGGTAAAATTACTTAAAGCAATAGTATCCAAAAGATTTTAAAACAAATCAAACCATCTACATAAAGTAATTTTAAACCCTGGTTATATAATTCTCACACCAAAGTTGATTCCCATAGGCAGCCAACAAAATCTTTAAAAAAAATTTGTTTTGTTTAAATTTTCTAAAAATATTTTAAGTCAGTAGACACCAACTGGCTATCATCACCTGCAATTCGACTTTTTTCAGTTCAACAACACAAACATCCGGATTCACCCAGATTCAAACTGGGGACCTTGAGCTTTGGAATAAGATACACTAATACCTCAACTACAAGGAAACTTTTTCTACAGGGTTATCATAAGACATCACTTTTTGCGAACAATATTTATTATATTAGTTTTCATGTTCAATTTGAAAATAAAATAAACGTACTTAGTATGTACGCTTAGTCGTCGAATTTCATCGAGTGGTTTAAAAGGATTCATCGGATAAAGATATGTGACCATGTGCTTACCAAAAGGACAATACATTTTGAGAACTTCTTGTGACATGCAAGTATAAAAAAGAAATAAATGAAAACCTAGGTACATCTTGAACTTTTTGAACAATCTTTTGTAAATTTTAATAATAGTAAAATATAGGTAGTAATTTTCCAGTCTGCTCTTAAATTCAATTTTTTCACATAGTCTAAATAAAATTGCGTCTCATTTTTCATAAAATCTTAAGTTGTATGTTCTAGATCATAAAATTATGGTTTGTGTTCCATGTAATTTGAATGAATTTTTCTCTTGTAAAGATATTTGGAATATGAGTGAGTAAAAAAGTTTAGTTATTCGTCACGATGTCTTGAATTTCATCGGTTCCCACAATTGTCCATGTAGCGAGTACGTTAGCAGTAACGAAACACATCCCCGGAAAATCAAATTATTAAAGTAAAATGTTTATGATGCATGTGGGATTACTTAGCAGGGAAAAAATGCTTGCCACATATGGTGCAAGGTTTTACAATAGGCTTTGCACTATGACGTAGGTTGGCGGGACAAAGCAATGTAGTCACAGATGAAGTCATATTGCATCTAGATGAATTATAGGTGAAGGATTGACAGATGTTTTAAAGGTAAACAAAGTAAATGTTTTGAGGTTAAGTGTTTGTTTTTGATTTTAAAGTGAAGTAGTTTGAAAAAAGGGTGTTTTTTATTGAAATTGAAAAAAAAATTTATAGAATTTTTCTCGACTTATTTTTTTAACAAGTTTATTTACAAATTTTATATTTTTTTATAACACTTAACGTTATAACTGTATGAAATTAAACTTAATCTTTATTAATCATTACACGTGCATGCGAGTTCATACAAAGCGACCGACTTGAAAAGAAACTTTTGCTTTAAAACAAATAACCTAAAATTTCAACGTTTGAGATTACAGTATATTGCTATTTTATTTAAAGTAGTTATTAAACATATTTAATAAACATGAATGTAATAAATGAATTACAAATACTAAGAAAATCAGTAAAATATAACAGCCAAAAATTAAAAAAACACTCGGTTATGCAACTATACACAAGAAACTCAACTTATACTCGATTAAAAATCTGTAAGAGTATGGAGTCAAGAGAGACCGCACATCGTTAGTTAAGCACCGGTGGCACAAGTGGCTTGAACAATCGAACATCTCGATTGTAAAACTTAACCGCAACTTGATGGTTGACTCGATTGTTATTTAAACGATGGCAATTGTTTCGATTGTAAAAACATCTTGCAATCGCGCACCACTATATTGAATAGCTTATTATTATTTGACTTGCATTAATCCTTTGCAGAGCATTAAGACCAACAAATATGCAACATTAGATATATACAACTAGTTCAGATATAAAATTTATAAATAGCCCAAGAAAGCATAGTTTTGTATCTGCGCATTGACATTTTCATTTTAAAATACCAACCATCTAACATCAATTAATCTTGCATAATATAACTGTTTGATGATGTAAATTAAATAATAAAAGTCCACAATAATACTCACCCCCATTGAGCAATATAGACAGGTTCAACGACCCATGGAATTTCATTAACAAATGTAATCGCTCCTGTAATGTGGTACAAAGACTTAACATCACGAATTTGCTCCCAAGGCATAGGCATATTCTCCAATAATTTCATCACAGCATGTGGCATGTATTTTAATGCACTGAAAATAATAGTTGAACTTAAACTCTTGGAAGTAATAAAGTTATTACATTTATAAGTGTTTAATGTAATAATATATAATAAGTATAAATACCATATAGGTATCAGAAAATATTAAACAACAGTCAAATATTTAAGGCTCAACAAAACTTAACCCCGCATAATCAATAAACATATAGAACAAGTTGCTTAGAGCATAATTCGTGAATTAACCTCTTACCAAAAGAGAAGGTCAATAGATTTCAGGTTACACATTAATTCTCTTAGAATCACAGATAAAAGAAAAGAGTATATCATTCTCAGTTTTTAATGTGAGTTTTAGATACCAGCTATAATCTGTGGAACAGACTGATTTGGTTTATTTATAGATCCGCCAAAATTTGTTTAGTTATTTTATGTTTTAGACTAGATATATTGGCAAAGTTTAATAATTTATAGTGAATTATAGCTCATAATAATCTACAAAAACATGGTTGAAAATAAAAAATTTATTTTCAATTTACTAGGCCATTCGTAAAACTTTTTCCTGGCTCTTGACATATAAAATAAATATAGATTCCTTCTAATTATAGATACTCTTATAGTAGAACCTCGATATTTCGGACTAACTGGGACCGGAGCCGAAAATCCGGATTAACCAGAGAATTACTAAAAAAACAGAGAAATAAAACATATACTTACAGAAAATCACCTTTATGTAGTACGAATGATGTTGTACACATATATTTACACAATAAAATCACTAAAACACATATTCTATATATTTATGTACATATTTGCACTTGAAAAATAAAAATAAAACACTCAAATCTAATTTATTGAAAAGAAGGACGTGATGCTCTGCGGTGTCAGTGTTGTGTAGCGTTTGCGAGCTGCCCGATCACGCATCCGCTTCAACATTAGGAGCTCGGTTGTGGCCGTTTCCTCCTGATGTTCAAAATAAACCATCAGTTCATCTAAGTGGGATGCTGCTTCTGCGTGACTCAAAATATTAGGTTGATTGCCACTGCCATCGTCTGTATTATCGTAATTTTCGGCATCTTTAGTCGCAGCAGCTATGCCATGTGACATTTTACAGTCCCACTGACATAATATGCCGTGAATAGCGTCTGGCCAAGATTACAATATGAAAATACAAGTACAGTACTGTAACTTCGAAAATCATAAAAAAAAAATTGAAAGTACCACAAAAACCGGTCCAGATTACGCGGTGATCCGGAATAATGAGGTCCGAAATATCGAGGTTCTACTGTAATTTAATATGGCCTCCACCATCCCTTACACCTCCTTTTTATTAATTTAAAATCAATTACATAAAATTTATTAAAAAATCAGAACACTTACATAATATCAAAAGTTCTAGTACAAATACAATTTTTAAAAGGCAAATAACTGCCCAGAAATCAGATTTTGCTTAAATATAATTGAGCTGGACTTGTAAGAAAAATAAGTATAAAAATACGGAACACAATTCTCACAAAAATATGCTTATTTGTCAAAAGCATTTCAACGACAAAGTCGTCATCTTTAGTGACATTTGAGCTGAAACTAAAAATTATAACTATCAGCTAATATAAATAAAAAGTTTAAAAATAAAAAGTTTATTTTTTATTTTTGCTGGTCTATTAGGTTTAAAACATAAGTTAACATTAATTACGTTATTCAAATTTCAACCAGTTAACTCTCAACCGTAGGCTTTATTAAATATAAAAACTTTTATATCAAAAAACTAGGAAAACCCAATTACTTTTCCTGTTCCTGAACTGAGATTGTCTTTACTTTAAGTTTGAAATATAAAACACTTACCCGAGGTAGACTCTCTTGTCATGCCTGTACTTTCGACTACTCATATCTCCATGATCTCGGATAATCTTACGAATATGTTCTGGAGGCATATCTTCTTTTTGTGCATCTACAAATCCAAACTTTCTTTTCTCTGAGAATCGTTTCGACTGCAACTGCTGCCATTTTTGAGCTGAAATTGTAATGTATTAGACAAAATTAAAATACAAGGTCTAGTAATAAAAGTGAAATCAAAGCGTTTTATTAATTTAAACAATTTTTATTGGCCCACAATGAAACTTTATAATTATTTTATTTTATGGTGCCATGTATTTATATTTTTTTGATAACATGGTTGTTCTAAACCAAAATAAGTTACAACAGATGTGTTTCACAAGTTGTAGTTTTAGTTTACAATTCAATTTCTCACAATTTATAACTTTTAAACCCTGCAAGTGCTACTATCGCACTGTGCGACCTGTTTGAAAATGCTAGCGTCGCACAGTCCGATAGTTCGTAAAATCGATATATCTAAGCTAATAGTTATCGGATAAACTTTCCCATTACATAGAATGGAAGTAAATTGAATTATCTATCTAGTAGGCAGTGTGAGTTTGTTATCTTTGGAAGAAAAAAAGTAACAGATGACAATATCGTCAGCTGTAAGCTGTGGTTTGTTTTCGCTTGTGTAAAAACTATACAACTGACTAAGGTTTTTTAGTCGGTCCATAAACATTTTTTTTTTCTGTACATATCTTATTATATTAGACATTTAGCATTTGTGAACTCATATTAGTGACCCAACATGGTTTATTTATGAAATAGTATACAAATAATTATTCATGTACTGTATAATACATTTTTTCAAAAATTACCATATGTGTTATTTTTAAAATTTTTAGTAAATGTTTTAGAATAACTAGTTTTTTGTGATACATTTCTTATTCAGAACTAAAATTAGAACAATCTGTATATTTTGGAATTTACATTACTACATTTACAAGACCATCTATATGCCCACAAATTAAACAAAATATAAACAAAATTTTTACTCCAACACTCTAAGGACGTAATTTTTTTACTCCAAGTGGTTAAGTGTTTTATTTTTATTTCATATTGTAGAACATGTTGTTATGAACAATTTGATACATACTATTTAAATACATTCTTTTATATAAAAAATAATTGTTCAACTTCCCGTGCAAGATGCTCAAAAATGGCCCAGCACTTTAAAGTGATTTGATTAGCACTTGGAGGGTTAAAGGATTAATTCGTATGTCTATTTTAGCAACAGTTTAACCTGTTTATGCGAAGTAACAAACATTTTTGCAATCTCTGTCCGATAAATATAATTT
>JAGFPH010000910.1:249482-365711 GCA_018207615.1 Philaenus spumarius | reverse complement strand
ATGATTTAGGTTATGTTATTGTTGATGTGTATGTTGTTGCGGTGTTTATCAAGTATTGTTTAGGCTTTTTATTTTTGTCATCCCTGATAATAAATGAAAGTAATATTGTTCAGATACATAGAGATGGTAATTGAATTGAGAATTTGAAAACTTTGAATAATAGTCCAGTCAAATAGTACACTAGAAATCGCTAAAATCGCAAACTAACGGCTAGTTCTGATTTTTTAATATGTTGTTAGGACCACTACCACTAGTGTATATCCAAGTTTGCAGCTTCGAAAGACCTGTGCTAACTTCGTGCACGCGAAAAACCGCGAAATTTTCGCACTTTTTTCAGTTTTTCCACTATATCTCTTAAACTATGAGTTTTTTCATAAAAGATGTTATTTACGTTTTTAAAGTAGATTAAATTTGCTACAATTTGAGAAAAGAACCAGCTTTGTTGCGCAGAGATTAGACCCAATACAGAACTCCAAAATTGGCAATATTTTTGCAAAAAAGTGTAATTTTAAAATTTGGCCAACTTCCGACCCCGAAATCGGGGAAAATACTCAATTTAAGAGGTAAATCATAATAAAAGATGTTGTAGCGAATGTTATTAGCTTTAATTTAAGCACAAAACGACGTCTGTAGGTCTAACAGTTTCCTCACAATGCTTAAAAATCCAAAAAATGGGAAACTTCATTTTTCGCAAATTGGCTCTGTTGAGTTCTCACGATGTATTTTGAAAGGAAAACCATGTACATCAGCAAGATTATTAATATCTAGTCTATTAATAATGTACTTACAATGTAATTAATTCAAAAGAATTTTTTATATATCTATATGCATATTTACAAGAGATATTGTTGGGTTGGAATAGATCATTTTGCCCGCTTCGTGGGTGGTTCGAAATCGACAGATTCAGCACAAAACGACGTCTGTAGGTCTAACAGTTTCTGCACAATGCTTAAAAATCTCAAAAATGGAAAAACTTAATTTTTTCGCAAATTGGCTCTGTTGAGTTCTTACGATGGTTTGAGGATTATTTGACTTAAGCACAGGTGAAATTCTTCAAATGTGTCTTTCGTTAGTTGAATGTGATTAAAAAAAAACTGCAGCTCCCCCATCCCTCTGGACTGTTTAATCAAAACTCACAAATCTAGAAAAACCTATATAGATCAATTACACCAATGTAAATAAAATGTGTGAGAGCTCGGTCAAGGACCTACGCCTTTGAAAAGAAAGTGATGAGGTAAGGACGATTAGAAAGGGAGCTCGGCGCTCTTTTCCGAATAACTGAAAATGTAGGCAGGCAGGTATTCCCTCCCTTCCCCTCCAACAGTCCTTCGGTCACAAATGGGGTTCTCATTCTCAGTTTAGTTTCTATTACTCGTCGCGCGCTAACGAAATAATGTCGACTTCACCGGGATGTTGTTTTATTTGTTGCAATACACTCGAGGAAGGTACAGTTGTAGTTGTGAAAAAACACGGAATTCGTTTTTTTAATTCAAGTGAAAAATGGGAATAGAAGGTGCCAAGTAAATCACTGGCAACTTATTTAGAACGGTTTCCTTCAAGCGAAAAGACAAAGTGCGAACTTTGGCATCAATGAGCACTTCCATCAAAGTAAAAGAGTCAAACGTGTGGATGTAGAGCCACTGACGACCATCTTCCAGCATTTGTGTATCATCAAGCAGTCGGACAAAGAGTTAAAGGAATATTTCAAGCACGAGTTGGCTCCATACCCCATGGCATTATTCACAGAAAAGGGTAAGCGCAAAGGAATAAAATCAAAGTTGTATTCACCTTTCACTCCTCTCCCTCAAAACATCTTAGTAGGAGCCAACACGTTTGTTGTGATAGATAGGGGTTATTTACTGCACAAGGTGATATGGCATCGTAATGACTCTGTGCGGGGTATTGTCGCATTGTACGTCAGCTACACCTTCAATCAGTTCGGACGGAACGTTGCTGTGGTCTTCGACGGATATCCTGAGGATGGGGCAGAGAAGAACACAAAAACTGCCGAGCGCGTAAGGAGCTATGGTTCTGTGCAGTGCAACGAAGTCATCTTTGAAGAGTCAACTATCATAAAAATGGCCCAGGAGAAGTTGCTGGCGAACGACAGCAACAAACGACGACTAATAGTTTTGATATGGTCCACCTTCCAAAGCCAGGGAATTGAAACGAATCAGGCAGTGGAGGATGCTGACTGTGATATTGTCAAGGTGGCACTTGACAAGAGCACCTCTTTTCAGTCAGTGCTAATCATTAGAGAAGATGTGGACCTCCTAGTCGTTTGGGATCAACTATGTTGAACTTTTTTTCAGAAAAGTGGCAGAGCTGACTCTGGCCCCTTACAATATTTGTCAACCTCATTTAATTGTGGAGATTTGGAAGTTCCCCCAGGATTCGAGTTGTTTCTCCATGCCTTGACTGGGTGTGACACCACCTCTGCCATTTTCTGGTATGAAAAGAACAAACTGTGGAGCGCCATCCAGAAATACCCTCAACTCATCACCACAGCTGAAGTGTTCCTCCAACCTACATCAACCCACCAAGCCATCGCAGATGCCAGAGTGAAGTGCCTTTTAGCACTGTATGGAGGAATCTACACTAAAGATACCCTCCAGAGACTGCGCTATAAATTTTTTGTGAAAACAGCAGCCACCGCTAAGGTTGACCTCGCCTGTTTGCCTCCAAAGGAAGATGGTGCAATATTCCACGCCTACAGAACTTACCACCAAGTTCAGAAGTGGTTTGGGGGTGGAAAAAGATGCCTCTCAATAGGGATGGAAGAAGGCAGATCAGGGGCTCATTCCAACAACAATGATGAGTGAAGTGGAATCCCCCTCCCTTCTGAAGTTTCTATCATGCGGGTGCAAGAAAGGCTGTAGCGGAGGCGGCTGTTCCTGCTTAAAAGCAGGCCTCAAATGCTCAGAACTTTGCAAATTTTGCTCCCGCGTCTCTTGATAAAACGTCGCTGTAATTCAGATTGCCGAAGGAGGAGAAGACGACGTCGACAATCCACTACCTATTTATCAAGATGAATCTGACGATTTCGAACCACCCACGAAGCGGACAAAATGAACTATTCCAACCCAACAATATCTAGCGTAAATGTGCATATAGATATATAAAAAAATATTGTGAATTAATTACATTGTAAATACATTATTAATAGACTAGATATATATTTCTTGCTGATGTACATGGTTTTCCTTTCAAAATACATTGTGAGAACTCATCAGAGCCAATTTGCGAAAAATGCAGTTTCCCATTTTTTGGATTTTTAAGCATTGTGAGGAAACTGTTAGACCTACAGACGTCGTTTTGTGCTTAAATTAAAGCTAATAACATTCGCTACAACATCTTTTATTATGATTTACCCCTTAAAATGAGTATTTTCCCCGATTTTGGGGTCGAAAGTTGACCAAATTTTAGAATTACACTTTTATGAAAAAATATTGCCAATTTTGGAGGGCTGTATTGGGTCTGATCTTTGCGCTACACAGCTGGTTATGGTCTCAAATTGTAGCAAATTTAATCTACTTTAAAACGTAAATAACATGTTTTATGAAAAAACGCATAGCTTAGGAGATATAGAGGAAAAACTGAAAAAAGTGCGAAAATTTCGCGGTTTGTCGCGTGCTACGAAGTTAGCACAGGTCTTTCGAAGCTGCAAACTTGGATATACACTACTGGTAGTGGTCCTAACAACATATTAAAAAATCAGAACTAGCCGTTAGTTTGCGATTTTAATGTACTATATGACTGGCCTATAAATTAAAAAGGTGAAAACAAATTGAATTTTGTTACTTTATTTCAAACTGGTTGATTTTCTACCACAGGAGATACTTGTCTCAAGTTAAAAAAAAAAAAAATACAAATTGGGTTATTATATATACTATTACTTTCAAAGTTAAATAAACAATGGTAGGTCTGAATAGTTTATTTTACTGGGACATTACAAATATATCAGAGTCTTATCTCGGGGAGGGGTTACTGCCTGCTGTTTTCAAGTCTATTTTAAGGGCCACAAAACACAAGTTCATAAAATCAATATTTTGGGTTTAATTACCAACGTTACCAAATAAAATCATGGGTTAAATGAAAATGAAATAATCCCAAGTCTATAAGTGGTTCAAATTATATACATGCTATATTTATCACCATTAAGAAATATTGTATCTTATTTTTCTAAATGGTTTCTTAACAGACATCGTTGGATGTGGTTCGGATTCCACGTAAAACTGTAGGGCCCGTCTTCATTAGCCTTAAGTGCAAAACAGTAGGACGTTAAACAAAAATAAACGGTACCAGGAACTGGCACATACTTTCTCACAAACATATTTAAATTATTAAACAGATTCACGGTGACTTGTAGGGTGGGGTAGGAGAGGTGATTTTGTATTGAAGTTGTTTTCCCATAAAAATCCATAAAATAACGGAAAAACAAACTTTTCTGAAAAACGGCTCGAACGATTTTGATTAAAATTTTATAGTTTATAGTATTTTAGGTCCCTAATAAACTATAAAATTTTAATGAAAATCGTTAGAGCCGTTTTTGAGAAAAGTTGATTTTCCGTTATTTTAAGGGTTTTTATGGAAAAATTACCCTTAAAAATACAAAATTCACAAAAATGAAAAAAACGCCTCGGGAGATACCATGAATTAGTACCTCCATACCAAATTTCATCAAAATCGGACGACTGGTTTAGGCTCTAGATCTGATAACATCCACACAGACACACACACAGACATCACGCTTATTATAAACTGAATACTTATTATCACTCCGAAAACCACTTTTTTAGGTTCAGGGGGACCCAAAACGGATATTTCCACCAAAAACTCAAATTCGAAAATTTTGACGAATACAATACTTTCTCCATATACTATGGTATAGGGCGAGAAAGTAAAAAACAAAATAAAAACAAAAACTTATTCAGTTATTTGCCTTCTAGGCTCAAAGCTTTACTGAATTCATGTCTAAAATAAATAAATATGAAACCTTAATGGTTTGGTCTCACCAATAGGACAATATTTAGTTTGCTCTTTGTTTTGGATTCTTTTACATTGAATAAAACACTGCATTGATGAATCACACTTTTACAAGTTTTTTCAAGTGATACTTACTAATTGCACAGATAATTCTTCTGTATGTCAAAATTTTGTATGATCAATTATATTTTTCATATCATTAAGCATAGGACCAGTGTTAGAAGCTTTGTTGTGCAGCTGTTTTTTTTTTTCAACGCCTATATCTTCTCGCAATCCTTTTTTTAAATTCATGGCCCCCCCTTCTATATAGTCTTCCGCATTTCTGGGGATGTATTTTTATGTTATTCATGAAATGAGGTGAAAATGACTGAATATTTAATTTTAAAACATGTTATTCACTGTTTTTGCGATCGCGGCATTTATATAAGACAATTAAACTTATTGTAGTTAATTTTCAATTGGTGAACAAATAACTTCTTTTATTACAATAATAAGTCTTACAAACTAATTTACATGATTCTTAATCATTTATATATATTATATTTCTTTATTATTTTAATCAATGGAATTAAATCATCCAATGAAATCGCTCGTTCTCTCTGAGGGGCACGTTGTTATCAAGGAGAGGCTTGTAGATGGCATCCAGCTTTATTCTTTATTTTTGTCATTTATTTCATTATATTTAACTATCTGCACTTTCTGGGCTTTTTCTCAGATGAGGTAGGCCTATTAGATGTAGAATTTTGTGTTTGTTCTTTAGGCCACGTTAGATTTAACCGTCTCGCTTTCGTTTTCTTGTAACTTTTAAAAGTCTGCCGCTAAATAAATTGTTTCAGACTAAGCCATTTTTTACTCATTTTCCAAATTGAGATATTTATTTCTGTCGATATTCTTAGGTTCTGATTCTAACTTATCTGGATAGCTGGAATAATTTGGGTTAATTTTGATGTGGGTTGTGTATGTTTAGGATATTTAGAAGTAAATTTATTTGGTTACGTTTAGTTCTGATATCGAAATCTTTCTGATAGTTTTTTTTAATTTTTATTGATGTTTATTTAAAATTACCGCTAGGTGTTGCAAGGTCATTCTTCTGATCGGGAAACGTTGAAATTCTTTATTTTGACTAAATACTAGACAACTTCATTTCGAGTTGTTTTATATTTTATATATAATTTCATCCGTTACTATGGGAGTTTCTTCAAAAACAAACTGTATTTAGCCTATAATAAATTACAAATATTGTTGTCTTATCCAAGTAATTTCAATGCTTTAAACATTGTATTAAAATGTAGATTTTTTTGTTTAATTTATTTAAAAACTAATAACCTTTTTCTTGTAACTTTTCTTCTGTCAATATTTCAGGCTGTTTAGGCATCGGTACAACAGGTACAGGAACTGGAATCGATGGGACTGCATGCATCTGATGTACTGCTTGCATCTGCGCATGTGCATGAGCTGCTTGAGCTTGAGCCTGAGCAACAGCTGCTTGAGCAGCATGTGCTTGAACTGCATGAGCTTGCGCTGCATGTGCTTGTGCTGCATGAGCTTGGGCTGCTGCCATCTGAGCATGGGCTTGTTGTTGCTGCACCATCATTGAAGCCCATGGGTTGGGCCCCAACAAGTATGGCGGTAAAGCCATTTTTAAGCTGATTTAGCTTACTCTTTCCTAAAATTTGTAAAACAAGTTAATTAAAATTGTATATATAATAAACAACCTAAGAGACCAAATTAATCACTTGACCCTCTAGGCACGATGCAAATAATGCAATAGGCTATAACTAAGTAACTGTTTCGCATTGTTTGCATCGGCTTACAAAAATGCCACTTTGTACAATAAGCCTATTTAAATATCACCATACATTTGAATTTGTATAGGCTAGGCATACATAAGAATTTGCATAGCAACTATATTTATGTTCCTTCCTTTTAATTTCCAGGCAAAACCAAACCAAAGACCTTGGAGTCTAGATTAAATAATGCAGTTTAAAAGATTGGTAGGTTATCTGAAAGAAACAGTAGTTATTGTAGAATCAGTAGAAACATTGTAAACGGTCAGTAATAGGTTACTATTGATCAATTCTGTTTTGGCAGTAGGCCTATCGAAATGTTAATCTGCATGAATTCTTTTAGACTAGTTCAATACTATATATTTGCAACATTCATACTCTAATTTAGTTATGCAAAATTATTTCCGACAAGTTGCACAACATGTGCAACTTGTCGGAAATAATTTTTTAACATAAAATCTACAAACTGTTGAGATAATTTAAAAAGTCAAGCTACTGATAGGCCTATAAAACGTATAGGACCCTGATCGACTGTAACTATAAATTAATAGACCTAAATATTATAAAAGCTTAAGCTCTGACCACAGAAAAGAAATTTATAATTATGTAACTCTACATGGTTACATACATTGCTAATAAAATTAATTATAAGTTTATGATTACCGTATAATATCCTAGCAGCCTAGCATTAAACTAAATATAAACCAAAACTGACCCTTTTCAAAGTTATCAAGAGTCACATATAGGCCGAGCCAAGATCCTAACCTAAATAGTTTCTAAGTTGTTTAAATTACAATAAGGATTTTGTAAATATAGCCTACATTATAGTAAACTTAATATCAAAATACATAAATTAAATAGAATCATAAAATATTGAAAGACATTTTTACCACTAAAATAAATTTAAGTTAAACGACTTATAAACACGAGAGATTTCTCAAATTGTGAATATCCTAAAAATGGGTTTTATTTAAGTTGAAAAAACAAGGAATTAGCATGTTATGAATAAACATAATTGAAAGAATGAATAACTAGATATTTAAATAAAGGTAAAATTTGTATACAAAAAATTATTTAACTAAGTTTGTGAAAGAAATATAGGTAAATTAGTGGTAGCAAAAACGATTTGCTGGACAGCTAGTCTATAATACTTTGAGTGTACGGTAGGCTATATAAAAACAGCTGATATATGTCTATCGTTCTATGAACAAAATACAGCAAATATATGAACAGTAGGCCTATTAAACAATGAAATAAAAGTTTAAAACATTTTTTTCTAAAAATACATAACAAATACAAGTATAGTTTTTATCATGCTAATAATAACTTATCACAAATATTTTTGAACAATAATTAAAATTTATTTTCATTAAACTAACTTAAACTCTCCTTTTTGAGTCAAATTTATAATAGGCCTACTTTTCAACATTAAGTTAATTCAGCTACTGAAATCATACTGTAAAAAATGCACATAGTAGATTATCCGCACTATTAATGGCGAAAATTTACAAATTACGACCCTACGCCTTATTGCGACAGAGGTGCCAGCGTTTACGCAAGAAAATTCTCTAATACGTAATTGTAATGTTCAACTCTATTTCTAAACGTCTTAAATAAATGAAAGCAGAAAATATGATAAACACAATTTAAAGTAGCCTAATTAATTATGAACAGAAAATAAAACACTTTAAATTTAAATACAATTCAAAACTTATTTAACTCGTAAATATTAGACGTATCTTTTCAATGATATCAGACTTCGCATCCGAATGTAAATACAGTAGAGCGCCGATTATTCAGGTCAACACCAAATCTTTCCTTACTGAGCTATGTTTCGTATTTATGTAATTCTAAAAATGAATTAACATGAATAAAGGCCCAGAAAAATAAATACACACTGAAATGTAAAAAAAAAAAAAAAAAATAGCCTGATGTTCTAACTTACAGTTTGTAGTCCCAGTACGTGTCAAGCAAAGGAAGTCGGCCTAAAAGTAAACAATATCTCTCCTTATTGCTAATGGACTTAAATCGACAAAAATAAACATGTTTGAAGAGCCAGAACAGTAGGCCTAAACAAGATAAAGTAGGTTTGTTAAAAGTAGAGGTCAGTTTCGGGCGGTTGTAATCAGTTGCTATAGGCCTATGGCGTCTTAGTAGTAACAATCCTTTTATGTGCGATACCTGCAGGCTAACGTTGACACAGTTTATAATTCAAACCAAAAATGAACATTTTGCAGAATTTCTTGTAGTACAAACACGGCGCTAAGCAACAGTCGAAAAAGTGTCCGGAGTGCGGGAATGATATGGTTTTCAGTGAGAAAATCAGTCTGTTCCGTTATAACAAACTGTTACTATTATAATCAATAGTAACAGTAGTAAAGTGTAACAAAACCGTTTCTCAAAATGAAAATCATAATTTAAAAAAAAAACAAATTTGTAGATTTGTGTTGCTTTTTGGATTTGTATAAAACCACCTAAACACTAGGCTACTTCAAAACGAAATTGGTATTTCTTCACGAACCTGAGGGGGTAGACTGGTGTTCCTATTTACATGAGTCAGTGATTGTTGGAAATCTTACAATTGTTTAAAATATGAAGGGTACCAGCACTTTCTAACTGTAAACCACTCTGTTAATTATGTCAACCCCAATACAGGTCCTCACACACAGAACATTTAGCGAACGTGGCGTGAAGTGCGTGGTACATAGCCGCGATACGGGCACAAGAAACATCACCTTGTGAGTCATCTTGTCAAATTCATGTTTAGAAGAATTTATCCTGACTACAATTTTCGCAAACATGCTTTATTTAAAGTAATTGGCCGGCTATACAACGGCGATAATACATTTCCAACAACGTGTGATGAACCGTCAACAAGTGTCACTAAGTTAGTTCTTCATCAGATGACGACTTTTAAAGTAACTTAAATTCATTTGTATTTTCTTTTTCCAGTGCCTTTAATTATATTAGGCCCCTACTTAATTCTTAGAATACATAAAATATTTGAATAGGCTACGGGAACATTTACTTTTTAAAACATATTGGAACTAGAGACTAAAAGTTAGAACTAGGCTATAGGCTATTTTTTTTTACGGAGAATTTATTTTTCCGGGCCTTAAATCATGTGTCAATTCATTGTTAGAGTACATAAATTATGCAAAACATATCTCAATATGGGAAGATTTGGTGTTGACAAATTAATAGTAAACAATTATCTAAATGTTTACATCAAACTACAAACTTCACGGATATTCTATACACATCGATGTTCACGATACATTGTTGAATCAATCAATCCTATGTGTATATAACAAGGGCCCTAACTTAATGTAGGCTATTTGTTACATCGATATATTTTGAAACGATGAAAATGAAAAAAGCCTAAAGTTCTAAACTTGCAGTCTCTAGTCACAGTACAGTAGCCTATGTGTCCACTTTGTAAACATATATAAGTTAGTAACATTATTAAGTTGTTTTTAGTCTATATAACAGAAATGTAAGCATTAAAAAATATAGCCTATAGGTATAGCTGAAGTTCTAACTTAGGCCTATAGCCCTTAGTCGCAGTATGTTTACCTGCATTCAACATTCAATAATAGAATGTGCTTACGTTGACAGCAATACACTATTTCCTAAAAAAAATTTTGTCTGCAAACGTATCAGCTGATACATTTTAATAAAAAGCGGAATATACTTAAAGTTTACTACACCCTTTTTAGGAAAGTTTGCCTAAATACTGTGCTGTATTCATGAGTGTGGACCAGGAAAGAACGCAACCCGCATGGCACAGATCAGTAGTTTTGCCCTGTCACTCATTTTAAAAACATTTCTAAAAACATCGCATATTCAAACCGGCCACATTTTACCACAGATTAAACCTTCACCACATGAAAACTGGCACAACACTGTAAAAGGATGTTAACCGAGATAATCCACTAGGATTTGAAAGTCGACATATCTGAGAAATCGGAGGGTAGATAGTTCCGCAAAACATATTTAGTGACATGGCTAGTTAAGCCGTGGCCAAAGGCACCGGTCTTAGCGCCTGTAACTCTCAGGTCCACGCTCGTGAGTACTACACAGTAGTGGTACCATCCTATATTTTATATGTTTAGCCTACGGACTGAATAGATATAGGCCCTATAGTGAATGGCAACTCTGAGATGTAAGTTAGTTTAGGATCAGGTTTTATTTATTTTTAGGTTGGCATTAGGCCTATATATATAAGATGACAACTAATGTTATCGGGCTTCAAGTCACCTCACACATGATATATAGCCTACATGCATCTCAATGTGCCTTGCTTTACAATAGGAATTATAACCTATATAGCCTTCATAATCTATTATAGCTACATGTGTATTTTGCCTCAAGTTTCACAAAAATTTGATTTTTTAACAATTTGTTCCATTCCATTTTGTAGAATTAGCCTATATTTGCTGTTTAGGCCTACATTTGATTTAATATGTTTAGTAATCTCGTATAATTAAACATTAGGCTACGCTATGGTTAGGGCTACATTTTTTTAGCATTTTCTTGTTCATAGGCTGGCATCTATGCCGCAATACGGCGAGAAGGCACGTTATAAAATTTACTCTAAAACAATATTAACAACTTTTTCAAGAGAAAATATAGGCCTAATTAGGATTAGGCTATGTAAAAGTGTAGGAATAGCATAGCCTACTTTTCAATACCGAAATGGGGTTAGCTTTATAAACAACTAACGGCAACAAAGCAAATATTTTAAAAACTAAGCATATAAATTAACCTGACGATAATTTCATTTTCAATATCGCAAATTACTAAGTAAATTCGAAGTTATGAAAACTTATAAGCTTCTACAATGCAGTTTAGAAACACGCAGGTAAGCGTAACAAGTACAATAGGCCTAGCATAGTTAATATAACACCAAAAATATAGTTATTAAGTTACTTATTAAAAGATATTTTTACTCTATATTACCTTTTATGTGATAGATCAACGTTAGTTAATTATACACACACATAAAAAATGCACATTATAAAATTGTTTCGTAAATCGTTTGCACTACGTTTAATCACAGATTACAAAGTTAACGTCCAACATAATTGACGGTAGCCATATTGCTTCTGCTTGTTCTTCTTGTTCTTATGTTCTTGTTGTAGTTTTGTAGGCATGTTCACTGTCCACGGCCATTAGAAATGAGGAAAAAGAATCAATTTATTGAAACACTAGTACGGTAAACTCCCGTGAAAAATTACAGGCGGATTTTTTATTAGATACACATCAGAAATATATAATTTATACAAAATACTATTTTAAAAAGTATTATAAAACTGTAGGAATATTTATAAAAATTTTGCATTTATGTAGGGTATGTTATTATATATTTAAAGAAAGATAAAAATATTACCCATTAATTGTTTTTATTTCATACTGATAGATCAAATGATTTAGAAATTATTAATATTATAGTGAAGAATTTATAATGGAATACATTATTTATATGTTATACGAAGATGTACGAATGTTTCCGAAGTTAAGCGAATAGGTATTTCTTCTTTAAATTTGTATAAATTAATATAATGATGATAAAAGGTTGTATTTATATAGACTTTATAATCTCAAATCAAATATTATAACGTATTATAGCATACATTGGTTTTATAACTCCTATTACTTCACAAAAAATTATGATTGAAGTTGTAAACATAACCTCAAAGTATAATCTCCGCTATGTTTAGAATGATGTTGGATGAAACAGCTGTTATATTAACTTACTCACGTACGTACGCTCGTACACTCGCTTTTATAGGAGTTGATAATATTTTCGAATGAATACATATAATATTATATTGATTATATTATTATGGTTATGTCCAATATAATTTGATGTGGAACCCAGTTATAATTTTTCGTTATGGTAGGCCTAATTATTTACAACGAACGTCACTTAACAACATTTTTTAACATCAAGCCTAATAAAATATAATGTAATATTGATGTTTTAACATTTCATTGTAAATACTGTACAATTTTATTATTAAATTATTCCTACTTTCGCTAAAAAATACTTGTACTTAAATACTGTATTATTCAACCAAGACCATCTGATTCAACAATGAAATTTATATTATCTTTCAAATAGTTTCTTGTTATTTGTTATTTTTGTGTTTGGTGGGACTTTTAAATGTTTGAATTTGTATGATGGCTTTTAAGTTTATAACAGTAACAGTGTTTTATTAACTTAGTGAATATTGTATCTTTTAAAAGTGATCAGATTTTATAATATGGCTGGATCAAAGCAATTGTATTTTGTTGCACTGCTTTTCGTAATCAATGATATAAACACTCTAGTTTGTGGTAAAAAACACAAACAACCTAGGGCCAACTCATATGCTGAAGAAAATTTTAATTTTCGGTCAACTAAAAATGCAGTTAAAATCAAAGTTGTTATAGCTCCCTGCTGCACTGACAATTGTACTGACAATTGTGGTACACAATATCAAGAAATTATGGGATGTAAAAGAAAACTTATTATAAAAATTAAAATAAGAACAAGAGAGAAGGTAAAACTTTTGGGCGAAAGTATAAATCCACACTCCAGCTAATTTTAAGGTTAGGTTGTTGACTTATGAATTTGAAAATGAAAGCATGAAAAAATAGCCTGAAATTCTAACTTACTGTCTCTAGTCACAGTATGTTTCCACATTGTTAACATATATAAGTTGCTAACATCAATTAAGTTGTTTTGTGTAAAACAGAAATATTAGCTGGAGTGTGATGTACCGTATGGTAGCCTATATTTTGCCATCATTGTGTAGGCCTATGAACAATTTTATTTTTCAATTGAGTTATTTAGATTAGCAAGTACAAGCCTATTGTTGCATTTTTATTCTAATTTCTTCTTTTTTTTTTTGCTTTAAAAAGGGAACATTTGCCTAAGGTAGGCCTAATTATAATGTTTTGTAGCATAAATAAAAACTATTAGGTTTTTTTATCGAATAGAATGAATAGCCTATTGACGACAGTGGCATTACCAGGACATTAATTAATTAAGGTGCTGACAGTCTTTTGTCACCCCTCCCCTCTAGCAGCATCCCACTCTCCCACTTAAGGCCGACCATACACTTAGAGGTGTAACGCAGAGGTTTACTTCTATTGTCCATTTCAAGAGGTAAACCTCGGCGAGTGTGCCACTACTTGCGATGAAATTCCAGAGGTGAACAAAACTTTGGAAACGAACCTCGCGGAATGGAAAAATTATATTTTCTACTGCAGAGGTGACAAGACCTCCGCATGTGTGTGGGTCGGTGAGGCTTACCTCAAGGTTAGTTGTAGCTAGACAAGCGCAGAAAGACGGTGTCTTTGTGTTTTCTTTTGTTTTAAAAAGTTCAATGAATATTTTTATTTTCATTTCAAGTTCAACTGACGGCAGAGATGGACCGCTGCGTGTGTGAGCTCCTAGTCTTTGAGGTAAACCTCTGCTGTTCGACTCTGGGGTATAGCTCTGCTGTAAACCTCTAAGTGTATGGCCAGCCTAATAGATTATAACACCCCTCACACCTTTAAATTTATGGTGGTGTTTAGTGTTATTTTTTTTCAATCTAACAAAAATGAAAGATAGCCTACAATTTTTAAAATATATTTTCTCAGCTACATTGAATTATTTCTGAAATTTTGTAACATGACATAACAACATTGATAGGCTCATATGTATTAGGCTTAAACCCTGATGCTATAAAAACCCACAACGACATATTCATCAAACCAACTAGTGAGATATTTTCAAGATACCAACTAGCCTCTTGTAAACAACAATCTAGTGAGTCAGTAAATCAGTACTTACGTGCTCTAAAAGTACTAAGTAAATAATGTCAATTTGCTGCTGTCATAGCAGAAGAGTACAAAAACAACTTTGTCAGGGATGAATTCATCAAAGGGCTAGTCTTTTCAGTTATTCGACAACCCCTGCTTGAGAACAATTCATTAACATTGGAAGAAGCCTCTAAACAAGCCAGAGCTTAGAAGCAGCTCAAAATCAAGCAGCTTGTTACACTCATTGCCAATATACATTAAATGTCAGTACTTCAAACACTACTGTCCTTGAAAAACAAGCAGAAAAGGTAAACAAGAACTCCAACTAACTGCTTCTACATCTTCAAAATGCTATTTCTGCGGTGGATCAAGACACCCAAGGTATAAGTGCCCAGCTAAGGATGTGACGTGTAAAATTTGCTGAAAAAAGGATCACTATGGTAAAGTATGTATCTCTCTATATCTAAAGCTAAAAATAACTCTGTTAACTCGCTAACTTTATCAGAAAATGATAACTTTGTAGTATCAATATCTGCGGCTACGCCTTCTTGTCTTAAAAAAGTTATTGTCAAAGTGTTTATTAATGGTATCCAGGCTGATGGATTAATAGATACTGGAAGTTCACAAAGTTTTGTTGATGAATCTTTTCTATACAAAAACAAAATCAAATTTGTTAAAGTGTCAGTGGCTTCTACTTCTTTATCTTCTAGAATAATTGTCGGTCATTGTATTTTTAACTTAAAACTACAAGAACACTTATACCTTCAATAAAAGCTTGCTGTTCTTACTGACTTTTGTGCAGACATGAATATAGGTCATTACTTTTGAAACAGCACTCTCAAATCAAAGTTAACTTTGGTGGTTCAAAAACTCCCCTTGAAGTGTTTGTGCTTTGGCTAAAGTGAATATTGAACCCCCGCCTCTATTTCATAATCTAACAAAAGATATCAGACCTATAGTAAGTAAATACTCTATGATTGACATGGCATTAATTAGTGAAGAAGTAAACAAATTACTTGCTGAAGGAATAATAGAAGAAAGTCGTTCACCGTGGCGAGCACAGATCCTGGTCACTACTAACGAAAATCGCAAAAAGCGAATGGTAACAGACTATTTCCAAACTATAAATCGTTTCACTTTACTGGATGCCTACCTTCTACCAAGTATTGAATATATTGTATCACAAGTATCTAGCATTCAGTGTTCAGTATGATTGACTTGTCCAGTGCCTACCACCAGATTCCGTTACAAGAAGATGAGAAACGATACACTGCCTTTGAAGCTGCCGGACGTCTATACCAATTTTGTCGAGTGCCTCGGAGTAACAAATGGTGTGGCCTGCTTCCTGGAGTTATAAATGACATCGTGAAGGTTGAAGGACTCACAGGTGTGTATGATGATATAACCATCTGTGGGAAAGACCAGGACGAACACGATAGAAATCTCGCAAGTTTCCTAGCAGCTGTAAAAAAATACAATCTTACTATTAGTGAGAAGAAGACTAAGTATTCTGTACATTCAATACAACTATTAGGATATAAAATTAAAAACAAAACTGTAAAGCCTGATTAAGAACGTCTAAATCCTTTGTTGAACCTACCCCTACCTACTGACTCAGAATCTCTTAAAAGAACAGTGGTAATGTTGTCACACTACTCAAAATGGATCTCAAACTACTCTCATAAAGTTCAAGGCTTAGTTAGTACAAAATCTTTCCCGCTTTCATCAAAAGCTATCTCAGTTTTTGAGCTAATGAAAGAACACATTGCTCAATTGGCATTGTCTGCAATTGCTGAAGATATTCCGTTTGTAGTTGAAACCGACGCATCGGAACATTCTTTAGCTGCCACTCTTTCTCAGTCAGAACGCACAGTTGTATTCTTTTCTCGAACGCTTTCCCCCAGTGAGGTGCGACATTCAGCTGTAGAAAAGGAAGCATACGCAATTGTTGAATCTCTAAGAAAATGGAGACATTTTCTTGTTGGTCACCATTTCAAATTGATAACTGATCAAAAGTCTGTGACTTTTATATTTGACCAACAATAGCAAGATTAAAAATGAAAAGATTCTCCGTTCATTTTCCGTTGGAACTCTCATGCTTCAGTTATGATATTGTTTACCGACCAGGCAAGCAGAATGAAGTTGCGGATGCACTATCAAGATTTTGCGGTGCTAATGGAGCAGATAAACTTT
Organism: Philaenus spumarius; assembly: GCA_018207615.1. Lineage (NCBI taxonomy): Eukaryota > Metazoa > Arthropoda > Insecta > Hemiptera > Aphrophoridae > Philaenus > Philaenus spumarius. The sequence goes on along the minus strand of JAGFPH010000910.1, from coordinate 348,948 downwards.
ACACTTTACATTCAAACATTGGACATCCAGGAGTTACAAGAACGAGTCACTGGATCAAAAGCTGAAACTTACCGTTTTCTATTGAAGAAATCAAGAAGTGACTGCCTTATGTCCAGTGTGTGCCGAATCCAAACCACGTTTCTACAAACCTCAAGAAATGCATTTAATAAAAGCAACTACACCATTTGAAAGATTGAATGTGGATTTTAAAGGACCTTTTTGTCATCCCAAACAAAGAATAAGTACTTACTAACAATCATAGATGAATATTCTCGTTTACCATTTGCTTATGCGTGTGCAGACTTGACTGCAAGTACTGTAATTGAGAAGTTTTGCGATTTATTCAGCATATTTGGTACTCCATCATACACACACACAAACAGAGGATCTTCGTTTATGTCTAACGAATTAAAAATGTTTCTTCATTCTAGAGGTATAGTTACGAGTCGAACAACACCATATAATCCTCAAGGCTACAGTCATACAGAGCGACAAAATGGAACTCTTTGGCAAACTACATCTTTCAACTTAAAGAGTAGAAATATGCAAATCAATCAATGGGAAAAAGTTGTAAACAATTCTCTACACTGTGTAAGATCGTTGTTGTGCACCACATGAGAGAATGTTTGTTTACAGTAGAAAATCAACAAATGGACTATATATGCCAACATGGCTCATGATACCTGGAAAAGTACTCTTGAAGCGATATGTTAGACAAAGTAAATACGATCCACTTGTTCACGAGGTAGATCTGATAGAAGCAAACCCAAACTATGGCATTGTGCGACTATCAAACGGAAATGAAGAAACCGTATCCCTTCGCCACTTAGCTCCGAGAGGCTGTAAGCGGCTGCCAGGTGAATCTGATTTCAACAGCCTAAGATCAAGTATAAATATACCTCATAGAAGCCCTACTAGACAAGGCTCACAAGATAGTACAAATAAAGAAGACAGGCAGGCAACCAACAGCAGTAACACCAGAAACTTGCTTACAACAAGAAGTAGCCGATTTCGAGCCAGAACTGACAGACCCAGGAATTGATGATTAACCATCTGATCTTAGACGATCCCATCGACAAAGAATAGCTCCTGCATACCTGAAAGACTACGACAGAAAATCAAGGGAGGAAGAATGTGGTGAAAATTCATAATACTGTTTGTTCACATATGTTTATCATACGTTTAATGCTTATGTTATCAATGTTCAAATCTTAATAACAATCTAAGTTTATTTTCTTGCTAACAGTTATGTCTAGTTTTAAGATGAATAAAACCTAGATTCATTTTAATAGATTAGTCAATTAATAAGTACACTAATTAAACTATTATACAATTATTTCATTTGTTTTATTTCTAATTAAGTAATTTAAAATTCAGGCCCACACAGTGAGGCTTTTATAATAAATGTAAATTTAATACAAAGTAGTATCTATTATATTTTATCCTATGTATACTAGTAAAAATATTCAGTATTTATAAATATGTAAGATTTGTGTTAACACTACAAAATTGTTGCAATACAAAGTTATTTTGTACAGGTCCTAATTTTGGTATTTATTATATTTAAATCAAACATATTTTGCAGGTAGCGATTGAAAATAAAGTTATATCTGTAAGGGATGTTATTGATTTTCGTTCAAATAGAAAACTGCAACTACTACATCCACTAGTAATTAAAATTAAGCAGCAAGATGTCTTTGAACTTTATCCTCTAGATCCAAGACAGGTGAACAATAAAATTTATTTATTTTAAATAGTAATAACTGTATAAGATAGAACATGATGATAAAACATTTTCTTAATGTAGGGTTTGTAAAATTGGGCAGTTCCACCTCTCCCCCACTAAACCTTATGCACCACACAGTTAATTCTTTTCAAAAAGTTTTTATGGAGCTTTAGTATGCAGGGTATATAGGTATAAGAAGGTGAAGAACTAAATGTAATGGTTCTTGATGGGTTATTGAGAGGATGGGATGGTTTTATACAGTTTTAAGGACCACATTAGGATGATATGTTTTTGTAATGACAATCTCTTAAAAAATAATAATAATTACATGATATTGGTTTTATTTTTAACTGGAATTGACTTGAGGTATATTGACATATTGTAATCTACAAACTGAATATTATTATTGAAATGATTGTATTTTTAATTCAAAAATATCGCTTAAGTATTGGCAAGTATAAAGTTACATTAAAAAAAATTAACCTATATATATATTTTTCTTTATTTTTTATTAAGAATTTTGTTGTTATCACAGTAGCTGCCACAATTCAAAATTTAAAATTTACCATAGAGTAGGGCCTACATTGCAAAATATTTGGCTAGTTACAAGTTATCAACTCCTATAAAAGTGAGTGTACGTCTGTACATGAGGAACATATAATATAACAGCTGATTTCACCCATCATCTGTAATACATAGTAATACATAAACAAACACACTGTAGATTATAGTTTGGGTTATGTAATTTTGTTATAATTTATTGTGAAGTAATTTTTTTTCACATTATGAGTTATAGAACTAATGTAATGATATAATATACGATATAATATTTGCTTTGAAGTTATAAACTGTATATAAATAGAACCTTTTATTAATCAATATATTTGTTTATGCAAATTTAAAGAAGAGATACCTATTCGTTTAACTTAGGAAACCTTCGTATAACATATAAACATATTCGATTATTAATTTCTTCACTATAATATTAACAACTTGTAAATCATTTGATCTATCAATATGAAATAAAAATCAATTAAAACGTAGTATTTTTATCTTTCTTACATAATTATATAATAACGTAGACTACGTAAATAAAAATGTTTAAAAAATAGACCTTTTATGTATAATTGAAACAAATTAATATCATGTTATTTTTTTGCCCATGAGAATATAAATGGATTAGTAACAGAAGAAGTACTAAACAATGAACATAATAATTTCACTGGATGTGAAACCAATTCTCCATCTCCTACTTGTGGTTATACTTATGCGGAGGATTCTATCATTCCTTTCAGTGAGGTAATAGTTTGTAAATAAGAGTACAGTACGATTTTTTTAACCGTGTCCTCGGCCACGATTGTACTAACCTGAATAATAACGTTAGAAATCGCTCCGTCTACTCTAGTTTTCTCCACGAAAACTGAGCCGAGCGGCGTGAAACAGCGAAAACCGAGCTTCAATAACACTGTCATTTAATACACTTAGCAGCGATGTAAAATTATGAAACTTTCACGGATACGCAGAACTATATGATTCGTATGATGTAAAAGAAAATCAACTACAAAACCTATTTCATATTTTAAAAATCAATATTACAACAATGTACTTTAATAATGACATGAAATTTTCACACCGCTGGAAAGTTTTTTATTTGTTGGTCAGAGACAAAGTGTTCGTGAGAATGTTTTAGATAAAGGTCCAAACTAAATATTTTATTTGAAACATATTTTCGTTTGACTTACGGTTTGCTCGGTACAGCGGTATAATGTGTGCGTTTCTGGGGAAAACTTCCTGCCTAGGGGAAGTAGGCCTACTTGGTGTCTGGCATTTACCTTAACCACACCACATTATTATTATTCGAATACTCGATCAAGAGACAAGTAGTCCATGACTCATTCAAGTAGTTTTTATTTCAATAATTTTATTCGAATAATTATTCAATCATTTTTGTTTATTCGAAGTTTGTGGAACTGCCTTTACAATCCCTCCCCGCTACACTGCTAGCCCACCGCAAGCTAGCCGAGCCGAGGGCACGGTTAAAAAAATCGTACTGTACTAAACATTTATTTGTTTAGTTTTGTACAAAAAATAAATATGATTCCTTAATTGAAAAACTATAATAAATGTCAAACTATTTTAAACTGCCAATGTATATACTGTCATAATATATAATATTATGTCAAACAGACATTCTAAAACAAAAACTTCTCAGTATTTTCAAGTATGTTTTAATTTTTAATATTTGTTGATTAATAACTTTTTTGAATGTGAAGATTTTTTGTAAAGACCATAGATGAATAAACAGCTCAAATAAAAAAGAAATGCTTAAAACTAATATTTTTGCTATTTCATTACATAAACCTCTTTACTTTTGAAAACTATAGCATTTTCTTGATTTAAATATTCTTTAAGAGATCAAAAGGTAACTCAATATGATAAATACTATATTTTTATACTCAATTTTTGTATGTAATAATTAAGTTATTATGCATAGGGATTTTGCTGTTCCTGTGATCCAAAAGTGAATAAAGCAAGACAACCAAATCAAATAAATGCTACAGATGTGCCAGTTTTGTCAAGAAGTGCTGTCGATTGGAATACAGAAAATATTCTAAATGAGAGAAGAAGTCGAAATGTTAAAGATAATGGTACTACGCCAGAATACAATGAAAATAAATATATGTTTCAAGATGATGATAGTGAAATTGATTTGGAGGCTTTGACTGGAAACTCGGCAGAAATTACAAGTGATAACAAAATTTTACCAGATGTTAAAGTAAACTTTCATAGTAGTTTGAATGATGAATTGGAAGAAACACCACCAGAAAATGTTATAAATATAACATTAAACAAGGAACGAAAAAAGCGTGAACACAATGACAGAAGGCAGATAAGAGGACATCAGAATTGTGATGAAAATAATGTGCCAAAAGGAAAGAACAAAAATTCTTATTTTGAGAGTGCACACTGTCTACGATATAGTGATTTATGGTAAGTAAAGGATAATATGATTTAGTAAGTTATTCTTTGTATAAAATTAGTTGTGGGAATCTGATGACTTTTAAAGTCAAATAGGCTTCCAACCCAGATTTAACATTCCATATGGATGCTACTGTAGTAACGATGGAGCAGAGGTCTTCTTTGTGCTATATGTTCATACTGGAAATGTATTTTTATAATGGTGATTCAGTTGTGATTATGCAACACTTACTCTGTCAAAATTTATACATTCCAAGTAATGGAGCTGATACTATGCGCAGTTTGATAAAGTTGTAGTTTAACAAGTTTCTTCTACTGCTTCTGTAGAGTGTGAAAAAACCACAAGGTCGTAGTCATGAGCAAGGTTGTGAGAACCTTTCCAAACAAAGAGGGTCAATCAGGCAATGACAAACTGCTTAACTGAATAACTGCACATTAATCAGAATTTCATAAATTACTCAGAAATGTCGGAAGAATTTGTTCTGAATGAACATAACAAAGCTGATTGGGGGATATTCTGAAATTTTGTTCTAACTTGTTTACTAAATGAATCTGTTATTACGAAATCCCAAACCTTTATATGAACCCTGTTCACAGTCTAATTACTGTCTGGAATGATGTGGAAAGCTTGGAAATCATAGGTCCTTATTCTTCAAATAGAAAGGGTGGTGACAGTTCTAACTGGTACACAACAAAGTTACAGGAGTTACTTGCTCCTGAACTGCTTCATCAGCAGCTCGATCGTGGGATCGATTTGAACGTGGTGTGGTTCCAGCAGGATTTAACTACAGTCTGGACTGTTCAGAGCAACCATAATTGAATTTTGTCAGATTTTTTTTCAGGATAGTGATTTCCAGAGATGGAGTTGTTGCTTGTCATATACTTTCTCCAATTTTGTCAGTATGTGACTCATTGGCGTATAATATATATATATTATATCTTTGGGCGGAGGGGAGGGGGGGCAAGACCAATGTTTAGGTATTTGGGTAATGAAATAGTGACACTCAATGTTTTTAAATTAATTTTAACGGCCAATTTCAGAGGATAAATTAGCACTAGATTAATTGAATATTGTTTTTAAAAGGGCTTAAACAAAGTGAATGTTTGACAACGTACAAAAATGATTTATTATCAATTATAAAATTAACAATGCAGTGAATACTTATAAAAATGAGTTTGATTTACTATATCGATTAACGAACTTAACAATGATTACATGGGCGAAGCTAGGATTTTCTCTAGAGGGGGGCAAAAATAAGATCACGTTTCTTATTTAAAAAATAGTTTTATTAATTGAATAATAATTATTTCAGCACTAATCTAAGCGAGTTCTGGCTAAATCTTAATAAAATTTCTTCAGTGAATTTTTCTTTAGTATACCCTTTTTTTATGTACACTCAGCATACAAAGAGCAACAAGCTGATTTTCGGTCATTGTTGACCGTAACCATATCTTTACCGTGCGTAAAGTACTGAATGATCTTTCGATAGTGTTGCAAGTTGTGCAGGGCTGAGCTAGTGAAATAAGTAGCGCACGTTTAATACTTGGATAGAAGAGTTGTATTTCTTCAACTAGTGCAGCTAGTTCTATTTCCTTAAGTTCTCCATTTGGCATATTTTTTTTCTTTCCAATGGATGTACCAAAGTTCAGGTTCACCGACAAAATTTTCCAAGTTATAAAAATCACAAAAAATTTTCTTTTTTTTAAACTCCTCATAATTCAATGCTGTATTATGTAGGGGTGAATTGTAAGCATCCATTTTGGTCACTTATTATTATTTCAAAACGACGTAAAAAATCATAATGCACTATTCAAACAAACCGTAAACAACTACTAAAATAAACGTCCTAATCTTGATCGCAGGGTGTTCTGTAGCTAAAATTCAAATGACTCACTCGCTCTGATTGCAGCGCTTGTATAGGGAATGGAAGGAACTAGAGCATTCCAGCTAAATCCAACTTGGAATATTCTAGTTTTTGTATTTTAATTCTAGTTTCGTCTAGTTTTCTACAGGTACATAGCTTAACATTACTTATACTTAACATTCTAAATACCACCTCTACTCGCTCGTTCACATTGAGCCTTAAAATTTCTCGTTTGGCTAAATGAGCAAGCACCCCACTTTGCCCCACCGTGGCTATGCCCATGAATGGTTACAAAACAAAGTCCAGTTTTCTTGGTACACTTGAAAACTTGGCGCCACTAACAGTAATGTCCCTGTGGATAAAAAGTAAATCCAGCCCGTTAAGCTTACTTTCAGATGTTCTGTTCCTTAAGTACGTTTTCAGTCTTCTCAGGCTGTAGAAAGTTCTCTCCAACAGTTGCAACAGAAACAGGAAGAACTGCTAGGAGTTTGAAAAGGGTATAAATATTAGGAAAGAAAGTCTTATCACATTTTGCTAGAGAATCAATAGCAGTTGGCGAAAGATTATCAGGTTTATAAGCGATCACCTTGGTCAACTTTTCTCTTTTAATGTGAGGGTTAAAGAAGAAATAGTTCAAACAAGTGACCATAAATTGGTCACAAAGATTAATTCAAATAGTATAAGGGAATTCAAATATTATTTAACTAAAGAGAGTTGGAATGATGTAATTTTACAAACTGACGTTAATAAGGGCTTTGATTTGTTCTTACAAACAATAGAATACTATTATTATGGTTTATGCTTTTCACAGTCATACTCAAAAAAATTCAAAAATAAGAATTCTAAGAAACATATAAACTCTAATTGGTATAATTCTGAGTTGAGATCGTTAAAGAATTGGTTGGATATTTTGTATAGTCAGTTTAAATCTACTGGTAATGTTCAATACAGTGAAGGGTATAAAGTAAAGAAGGCTGAATACAGGTTAAAAATCAGGCAAGCAAAAAAGCAAGCAAATGTAGATTTTGTAAATCACTCCCAAAACAAAATTAAAGCTTTGTGGAAAATTGTTAATAATGGGAAATTTCATTCAAAGGAATCAACAATTGATAAGTTTACGCCTGATGAGTTTAATGATTTTTTTGTGAACATTGCAAAGGATAATAGGGTAATTAGCTCTAATAGTTTTGATGTATATTTGGAGAAATACCCTGTATCTGATAGTATAGCAAATTTTAATTTTAATTTTGTAAAAGAGAATGATGTTCTTAAAGTTGTGTATGAACTAGCATCTAAAAAAAGTAAGGATCATTTTGGTATGTCAAATGGTTTGGTTAAGGATACCATAAACTGCTTTGTTTCCCCATTCACAATTTTAATTAACAACAGTTTCAGACAAGGTATATTTCCCAATGTTTTGAAAATTGCTCGAGTGCATCCTATTTTTAAAAAAGGTAGCAGACATGAAATTGGTAACTTTAGGCCAATAGCAATTATACCAGTTCTGTCAAAAGTAATAGAAGTTTTAATTGCAAAACAGTTGATTAATTTTTTGGAAAGCAATAAACTGCTATGTAATGAACAATTTGGCTTTCGTAAGGGACTTTCCACAGTGCATGCAATAATTTCTTTGGTGGACAAGATTCTAGAATGCTATGAGAGCAAGGACTTTGCTGCAGTCACTTTCTGTGACCTCAGCAAAGCATTCGATCATGTGTCTCATGAAATTCTTTAAAAAAAATTAGAGCACTATAAAATCAGAGGAAAAGCTTTGAACCTATTTGAATCTTATCTCAAAAACCGAAACCAATATGTTTGTACAGAGAAGGGTAAATCTAGCTGTAAAACTTTATCAGCCGGAGTTCCACAGGGTTCCGTTCTGGGGCCTCTGTTGTTTTTGGTGGTTGTAAACGACCTGCATGTTAACATTCCTGCTCAGCTGGTACTTTATGCAGATGATACTACGGTCTTTACATCAGGTTCTAATTATACACAATTAATTGAGGATTCTAAATTAAATTTGAAAATTACAGAAAACTGGCTCACAGCTAATAATTTAATATTGAATAAAGATAAAACGAATACCATGGTATTTGGTCTTAGAGATCATCCTGAGAAACATTTTCATCAGCACTCAAAATTCTTAGGTTTAACATTTGACTCTACTTTAAATTGGCATCAGCATATAGTCAACCTTAAAAAAAGATTAAGCTCAAGTATATATGCACTAAAACGATTGTGTGGTGAACTTGATACAGATTCTCTTCGTCAGGCTTATTTCGGTATCTTCCACTGCCATTTAAATTACGGCCTCATAGTTTGGGGATCATCTTCTCATTCCCAAGAGGTATTCACCATGCAAAAGAAAGCAGTAAGGGTTATTACCGGAGCAGGTAAATTAGATCACTGCAGAGAAATTTTTAAAGATTCTAACATCTTAACTTTGTACTCCCTTTATATTTTTCAGAGCTTAATGTATCTTCGAGCTAATCTTAACCAAATAAATTGCAGGGGGGACATACATCATTATAATACCCGATCAAAAAATCTTGTAAATTTACCATATGTTAGATTAGCTAAGTTTCATATAAAACCTGTAATTATAGCCAGTAAATTATATAATGAGGTACCAGAAGAATTGAAAAAACTAAATGACAGAAATTTTAGCTTAAGATTAAAAAATTTTCTGTGTAAACAGTCATTTTACACTATGGATGAATTTCAAGGAAAATCATGGACTTTGAATGATTTTTAAAATGTATATATTATATTATTTGTTTTAAATGTGACGTGTCAATGTATTTTATGAAATATTTACTGACAAATAAAAAATATTCTATTCTATTCTATATTCTATTCTATTCTATTCTTTTCCTGGCTTCACTTTTCTTTCCACAACATAAACTCACTCTGCATTATCTCTTTATATGACAAATAATCTTCTTCGTAAAAGTTTACAGCAGCTTCCAATGAAAAAAAATCAGTCTTAGTACAAAATTGTGGAAGGACGTTTTGTAAGGATACAACTGTTTCCTTGCAGGATTCAAAGCGCTCTTTCAGTGATCGAGTTACAAAAATCATCCAGGTTTGGTATATAAATAGCTCGTCGATAATATTCTTCTTCTGTTGTGTATCATGTGTATGGGGCATTGCATATGGGGTGGTGAGCACCAGTAGTGGCGATCGGCTGTAGTTAAGTTACCAGCGCATGCAGAAATTGCCTTTAGCTATCAACCCTTGATGCGGGCAGAGGACTGAAATGACTGGTGAATTCGCACCAATCAAACCATTTACCGCTAACTGTTGATGTTGTTCCGCTATAAGGAACGGAGATCCTCTACATTCTCACTTCAGTGCACGTCTGTGAAAGCAAACATGGCCTCCATAGTATCTAGTTACTCCTATGCCCGCAATGTTAAATCAGACACTACGGCGGCCATGTGTGCTGAAGTGAGAATGTAGAGGATCTCCGTTTCTTATTATCTCTCAGTGCATTATGCATTAGTTAATTTTTTCCTAAATTGTCCTCATTTTGTCCCCCCCCCCCATATTCGCCCCTGATGTGACTACAGGGTACCTTAAGTTTAAACAGTTCAATAGTATACCCAATAATATGATCAAACTCAAGGCACGCATATAAGAAGAAATTCAGGGACATTCAGGCGCAAATCTACTTTTTTCTCAGAAGAGACAATTTGATGAGGTAAAAAAATACCCTTCACAAAGAATTAAATTATCTGGTTTTGTTTGTCACTCCTCAGTTAAAACAATCAAATATAATAATACTTAGGTAAAGATATTTATACGTAAAAGTAATTACCTTTCTTTTATAATTTCAAAAGAAATGGAATTATAAAAGAAAGGTAACCAGTCCATGAGGCAAAAACAAAAACAATGTAAAGATATTGGCGCACATAGAAAATATGTTTTAAAATTACAAATATTTGTTTACACTCTATTATTGAGAGTTTCTATTTGTTTGGCCACAATAAAAGTAGTTTCGTTACTTTATATTAACTCAAGATCTGTGATAGTTTTCTTAGAATATAACAGCTAAATAGATTGCATTTTGTTGTTATACTCGTCCATGAATACAGTATAAATTAACAAGAAAAAATTCCTTATGATGGATCTGCCTGTGTTCGATTATTTATTTTTATAACTACAAAAACCATTTCTATTATTGTTACTATATTATTATTGTTGTTGTTGAATTGAAACTTCTTTAGCGAAGGTAGTGAGTTAACATGTGAGCAAGAGAGGTATATGCGAGTGAAAAGAATAGAAGTAGTAAGAGAGAGAAATAAGTATTGCATGCATATGAATTTACTACTATTATAACTCATTGTTATGTGAGCTATGGTAATTTTTGTGTTTTGTAAAAATAGTAGTACATTTTATTACTTTTAAACGTTTACTTTCTATTTAAGTTATCTATATATATAAAAGCCAAAACCCACTGACTCACTGACTCACTCATCACGATTTCTCAAAAACTACCAAACGGATTGGAATGAAATTTGGTATGTAGCTTCCTCTAGGGCCATAGGTGCTCACTAAGAAAGGGTTTGAAAAAATTCGAAATTTTAGGGGGGGGTTTGGGGTGATCAAAGTTATTAAATCACGATTTCTTCAAAACTACCGAATGGATTGGAATGAAATTTGGTATGTAGCTTCCTCTAGGGCCATAGGTGCTTACTAAGAAAGGGTTTGAAAAATTTCGAAATTTTAGGGAGGTTTGGGGATCAAAGTTATTAAATCATAATTTCAGATCTTTTATTGTTATGATAATAGTGTTTTTATTATTTAAGATCTATATATATATAAAAGCCAAATACCACTCACTGACTGAACACTTAAAAATAATACAATTACGTTAAAAAGACTGAAAATACCAACCACCACGGGCAACGCCGTACGGGTCAGCTAGTTCACTTTATAAAATTGGTTTTAAGAGGCATAAAGTTGTAAAAAAGGAAAAAATTTATGTTTTGTTGAATTATTAGTATTATTGTTGTCATATTTAAATATGAATATCCTTAGTTATTTTGTTTTAGTACTGTATTTTATAGATTTTAGTTTTAACAGATATGTATGTTATTATCTATGTAACATTTTGAATGTCTCATAACATAATTACGCTTGCCATACAAAATGTATTTTGTCAAAGGTAAAAGAATAGGTACAAATAAATACAAAAACACCATATTACTGTGAAAAACTTGTTAATGTGTTTTGTATGTGTGTTTTATTATGTGTTGTGTATATTGTTGTGTATTGTGTATTTCTGACGATGTCATCACAGATGTCAAATCCGGTTATGTAGTAAAACCATTATAAATAAGAATTCTGACGGACCTAATAAGGTGATAAACTTTCGTAATTACTATACAATCCAAGAGGTTAGGAGTACAAAAATGTTAAAAAATATGTTTACCTTTCCTTCAAAATATGGCTTTTGGAGCACAGGGATTTAAAAAAATGTTTTACCCTGTTTAAATGTAGATTCTTACCCTGTGGTTTTTTAAGTTAGCGCCAAGCATACTATACTTATTTTGAAATAGAATTTCAGTGTTAACTAATAGTTTTTATCCTAAAATGTGAGTATGAACTAAAACAAATACAATTATTTAAAAAATGTGTTTCCAACACAGTATATTGCTAAAAACAAAACAAATAATCTTAAAAATGATTTTTATATTTAATAAACATTTTTGCAAAGGATATATACAGCACTTTAATTATAAATGTAATGAAGCTGAATGATGCTTTGTGTCGATTAAACAGTTAGATCCGATTTTCAAAATAAACACATTTACATTCTATAAATAATATTTTACATTTGAGTTTATTAACTTGTCCTGTTGAACATTTTCTTAGGTATTCGGCTTTTAAACTTGGCAACCCATTTTTAGACGATGAGTTATCTATAAAAGTGTACACAAAGCAATCATCTACTGGACCTAGGGCCGGAGACTGCTGGGAGGATTTGACCAAACACTTAATTACGTAAGACAATTATTTTGAACTATTGTAAATTATTTTCATATAAAATAACTAATGTTATACATTTTGTATAAATAAGTTGTTTATTAACATATCAAAAATTAAATCCAACTGTATTAGGTGATATTTATTTAAAATTTTTGTAATCAAATTGATATAAATGATGTTTTCAGAATTGGTTCCTTACATGAACATTATATTGATGAAAATCAAACAGTTATTGCAAACTACAAGGTGGTTGGTACACCTAATTATAGCTTGAATCGAATCCCGTCTTACATTCTAATTCCACAACGACTACCTCAAGAATTATGTCATAAATTCCCCCAAGTATCAGGTATAATATTTATATTTAGTTAATATTTTGTAGTTTTTCTTAAAAATAATATGTACATACTTAGTTTTGTCATCAATTTTGAAGTTTTCTCTGCTTTTAGGAGGTACCCTCCCCATAAACAATGCATGAATTTCGAACTCTGAAAGTAGAGATCATGAGCTTTAAAATGTACGGTATATTTCTGAACTTCGTAAAATTTCTGAGAATTTTGAAATAACTCAAAATGATGTTGTATATAGTTTTCTAAAATAAAACTAATATTTGAAGTATTACATCAATAAAAGAAGTGATTACAACACCAGAGTGCCAAGCGGTGAAATAGTAGACTAACTCTATAAACAAATTAAGTTGAATGCAGACGACCTTCTAAACCAAATTAAACTTTTAAACATAATAATTAACGGAACATATTTTTCCCGGAGGTGAAAATCTTCAAAAAGACACCATTGCACGCAATGGTAGTGTGGGATTTTTACCCACTAAAAACAACCTCCGGTTATCATAACCAGTCCACCAGACCGACAAACGATTTTCTTTTCTTACTAATAGTTCGCTGTGTATGAGAGAATTAAAAAACTAAAAACTCTCCGCTTCATTTCGCCATTAGATCACAAGGCTTCTTTCTGCTAAAACGACGGATGTCACCGCCTACATCCAGTACACTTAGCATTTCAGGATGTACATGCTTCAGCAATCGCATGTCATGTTCAGATGCATACCTCTTCATCTCCTCCGTTACTAGGCCAATTCGCAGGTCATGATGGAGATCTTTATTCCGTACTTACCATGGAGCGTCGACTACTCCTCGCAATACTTTTTTCTGGAATTGTTGGATCATCTGAGCAAACCGAACATAAATAAAAATTTGCATTCTAAATAATCTAACTCATCATCGGATGTAAATAAATTGTCAAAAATATAGGAAAACCATTCAAAAATTAAACATATCAACATACATTTGGCCTACTGTTATAAAAGACGAAAACATCAGACAAGGGAAGTAAATTCTATAAACATTCTTTTATCAAAAATAGGTATCGCACAACTACAAATATGAAATGATTCAGAAATAAACCAGCTTCCCAAATAATGTAATAATCTAATACAACCATTTAAAAAGAACACTATAATTTAAAGAAGAAAATACGGGCATCTACCATATTTCAGCTGTGAAATTGACTTATAGCCTACAAGTAAGGGGTGTCCTAGCGACATGATTGGTCGAAAATATTCACGGACTTATTTCAAAATATAAATATGTAAATTTCTAAAACATCTGTTTTTTATTACAACAGAATTGTTTCCTAATTTAATACTCAAAACAAATACTCCTGAGGATATTTTAATAATTCAAAATTTTTCTATAATCTAAGTAAAAACCACTGTTAACTGTTAAGGTGAAAAATAATAAAATTCAGAAGTTTTGGGTCAAATATAAAAAGTAACGTGAAGTGTAATAAACAAATTCCAAGCGAATGCCTATATTTTTGCAACAAAGAAAATTATGATTATTGGGGCAGTCTGACCTAATGACCGGTCGAATATAGTTCAACGTGCTCTGTTCCTAAATAAAAGCCATTTAAGCAAAATTATTGCAAATAAAGAAGAAACATACCGTAGTTATAAATGCTAGAAGAGATGACCAAATGCTAAGTCATGAGAATGTTGTTTATGATGGTATAAAAAAATATAAGTTGCAGAAAGAAACTCTAATTTAGCGAGACCTAACCTATTCTTTTTTTTACTTTATCTTGTGCTATAAAAGAAGTAACCTTTTTAGATTTCAAAGAGTGTCTTTAAAATCCAATTACTTATTTCCAAGTGTTACTTGACTAGATTAATGAGTAAACAATTTCTTTTATTTGATGAACTTGTATATAGATTTTTTTATGTGTATTGTAAATGTAGGCTATATTTAATTTGTTGTATATAGATGTATTTGATGAATTATTTTAAAATTTGGATGAACCGGCACGAAAACCGACTCCCGAGATAGAATTTCATAAAAATTCAATGTAAATGAGCACGTTTTTAAAGCTTTAACGAAAACTAATATAGAATTAATAAATAATATAATTCAAAGATCAATTGTATAAGAAATAGTAGCTTATATTTTCTTGGGATAAGAAATGAGATATTTTCTTGTTTCCTTGATATTGTAAATAGCTTCCAATTTAATTAGCTACTTAATTGTATACAAATAATCCATTTGAATTCTTTTTGTAATATCTTATAATGGGAATATTTATTTCATAATTTGTTTTCTTTCCCAAACTTCAAAGTTTGTTCTTTTTGAATCTTTTGGGTACAAATAAATAATTTGTTAGCAATAAACGAATAGTGTTGTTATTAATTATTTTGAAGAATATTAAGAATTTAATCACTGACAATTAAGGTTATGTTGTAAGTTAGTTAAAGTGGTCCTAAAAATGACCATAAATGCCCGATACATTGGTCGGAATCTAGTGAGTAAAGTTGGTGGTGGAACTTCTCTGCCGCTGTAAGTTAGCCAGTGAACCAGCCTGCGGCAAATAAGTTCTCCCGCCAACTGTACTCAACTTGTCTGCGACCCATGACTCTCGTTTAGGGTCATGTTCGGGACCACTTTTAACCAACTTCTCAGCATTGTTAGGAAAATTTAAAAAAAAGTTCCGTGTGTTTTGATTATTTTTCACAGTCAAAAATGCAACGATCAAGACTTACAAAGGGACATTTTAAAGGGTTTTAAATTTACTTTAACTTTTTCAATGAAAGTATTGTGTTTCATCCAATGATTTACAAAATATAACCGAAAAACCAAAAAAGTCAAAATTTTCACAGTTTTTGATGTCTCAAAAATTCTACAATAAAAAATAATTGTTTCCGAAAGTGGTATTTTCATCTACAAATTATTTCTCATGTCAAAACACAATCGGTTTGCTGGTAATTTTTTTAGCAAAAACTGCCATAATGACTGGTCTATTAGTAAAATTATTATCTTTAGTTTAGTTTATATTACGCACACTCGCTGTCATTGTGACTCATCTGCTTGTAAGTAAAAGTAAGTAAGTAAGTTTTATTCATCGCTTCTTTACAAAATCAACAGTATAAAAAATATATAAACTAAACACACTACATATTCTATCAAATAAAAATAAGTATACATACTTTACTGTTCAAAATATAATAGGTTCTGATTAGTTTCAAATGAGAAGCAATAAATCCCCAAAGTATATAACACGTGTAAGGGGCAACAAAACAACAAAAATATAACACAAAAGAACTAAGAATAAAAAAATGAAGAAAAACAAAAAAATATTTATTATTTAATTACTATTTAAGCGAGAAATCGCAGAGAGAAATGCAGCCGGACCAATCACAATAACAATCACAATTAAGCAGAGTCTAGAATAACTAACTCAAAAATCGGCTTCTACATTTGATTACATTGCATAAGCAATGCAATACATATTTACAATAAAACTTAACAAAAATACCATTCTAAACAAAAACTACATATTAACTTACATTACTAACCTGTCATTCATTCATACACGCTCAATATCACTCATTCATTCCTTTTACACTCTCAATAACCAACATTAAAAAAGAAATCAATGTTTTTAACTTCAGTTAAATGATTCCTCAATAATCTTATAAATCTAAATTTATTTCCACATATTTTAATATTTTCCGGTAAATAATTAAAAAACTTTGGTGCTAAATATGTATAGAATTTCATAAATACTGAAAGGTTTGGTTTCGGTACATTGACATTAAATTTATTTCTTAATTCTTTACTCCTTGATGTCAAGCTACTATTATTGTTCCCACTCCTGTCAAAGAAAATTTCCAAAACCTTATAAATATATAAACTCCTCAATGGTAAAATATTCAAAGTTTGAAAAAGGGGTGATGTGTGCTCATTTTTCTGCTTGTTTGAAACAATCCGTATGAAATACTTTTGTAAAGTTATAATGGGGTTTACTGTAGTATAATACGCTCCTCCCCAAACTGATAGACCGTACTCTAACTTTGAGCTCACATAGAGCTGACTCTTCACAAGATGGAGGTAGGAACGCAAGAAAAATTGATTTGTTTCTCTATTTCTTGCTAATCTTGATTTTAACTCATTTATACAACGAGTAATCTTAAAAATCAACTAAAATCTGTATTTTGTAACTCACTTATTTAATTCGTATACATCGTGGTGCCCTGGACAGACAGTTAGGTGTTAGGCTCTACCACGTAAACTAAATTCGTCTGCATTTTATAACTATATTATTTAATAATTGTACATGCCACAGTTCCTCATGGGCAATCTTCAATATAAACTAAAAATTTGTTTGTATTGCGTAAGTAATTTATTTGGCATGGGCCCCTCTGTTCGCGGTGCCCAGAGCACCAGAGGGGTTGTCCCTTCGCCTTCCCCTGGATCTGCCCCTGGTTGGAACATCCATCCAATCTTGCACCATGTGACTTTTCTATTTTCCAAGCTGAAACCTGTTCTTAAAGGAATGACATTTGAGACAGTTGAAGCTGTGAAAGAAAAAGTGATAGAGGCAAAGAACTTGCTTTCTGAAAGTAACTACAAACATTAATTTGACCAAATGGAAAATTCACATGGGGGGAGTACATTGAAGGGTATAATGTTAAACTTGTGAAGAAAGTAACATTCAGAATTTTATAGCATTAATCAGGTTATTTTTAACCATATCTCGTACGATTCTTAAAACATTAACAACTTCAGGTACACCGGAAGAGTATTTAGTAGTAGAAGAAGACAAAATAAGCGTAGAAGGTAACGAGTGTGACAAAGCTGGAGTGGGATTTCAAGCATTTTCACATCAACCTGGCAGGTGCAATCACAAAAGGCAGACATGTTTAAAAAATCAGCCTGTTCATTTCTGGCGTCAAGATATGGTAAGTCGTTAAAATAGTATTTTGTTGGTTGTTTTAAAGGTGTTTAATATAAATTATTAGCTGTATTAGAATAATGAAAAACTCACCACCACTTTAAACAAACTATTAAAATTATATAATATTCATTTATTAATAATAAATAAATTGGTAAACATTTTTTTTTTTGTGTTTAACGTTCTGCTGTTTTGCACTTAAGGCTAATGAAGACGGGACCTACAGTTTTACGTGGAATCCGAACCACAGCCAACGATGTCTGTTAAGAAACCATTTAGAAAATTATTTGGGGTCAATGGGAATTGAACCCGGGACCTTTTCCATTGATGGTTGCCATGACGATGGAAATTGGTAAACAATAAACATTAGAAACCAGTTAGAATAGGTACAACAAATAAAAAACAAAAAGGCAACTATGACACAACAGCTTTTAAATGCATATGATAAATAAATGATGATCACTAGAAGGGGAAGTATACCACAATAGATCTATATGGGTCGCAGTGGTGAGGAGGCTTATCACGCCTCTATCCCAAAAAAAAAAAAAAATGGTGATACTCTACACTAAACTGGTTACTATTAAAAATAAATTTTGAACCAGTAGCGTTAGTGTTATATTTATAAAATCAGTCTTACAAATGGAATAGAAAAACATTTATTTGCCAAACAATATACAAAATATAAAAATTTTCAATCAACGAACAAAAAATACAAAATCAGTTGCAGTCTCCATGTGTGCTAGGTGTACACTCCATTATATTTGTTATTCTTGTATGATATTTCCTGAGTATATATTATTGATTGCAGGATGAATGAAGTAGATTAGATTAATTATGTGGTGCATTTCTGATCGGTGGATACTCCTTTCACATCAACCTTAGGATTATTGTCCTCTGGTTGCTGGATTCCAAAGAGCCTTCTATGTTGCAATCACAAATAACATGTCTTGCAGACTCTTTTGGGCCTTTTCACAGAGTTGACAGTATTGGTTTCCAATGAAGACGGTAGATGTTTCCTAAAATGAACATGTCCAATCATGAGTGCCACAACTCTTCTGAGCTGATATCGGTGTAGCAAGATCAGGGATTTAGTCAGCTTGGTGTTTGTCTTATGTTTAGTCGTTTGTTTTGTGCGTACCCGGGTATTTTACATCATTTCTGGTGTTGTTCTTTCCTGGCCCAGTTATTCACTGTACTCACTGCTATTGGTTTTGCTTATGAAATGTGTGGATTCTCGTTTCTTGACAAGGATGTCTACCATCTCATTCCCTTGGGTTCCATGATGTACTGTCATCCATCTAAAATCTACCTCTGCTTTGTGCTTTGTGGGAAATCTCTATCTCTGTGCTTTGTGGAGAGTTTGGATAGTGATATTCCGTGACAAGTTTGGATGAGATTTGTGTTTTTAGTGTTGTTGACTGCTGGAATGAATTAAAATTTGACTTTTTTTTTAACCTTTTGACAGTCTTAAGTGGGCACCGGCAGTAATCGATAAGATTTCTGCGTGGAAGAATGTGCAGTATGACTGATGCTAGTCTTTGGTGATGTGCTATATACGCCGTAGCCAGAATTCCTGCCCATCAAGGAATCTATCAGTGAAAAAGACTAGAGTTCCTTTAGTTAGAGGGTTTTAGTGTATTGTTCTTTTTTCTTTTTTTTTATAAGGCGAAAAACTTGGATGGTTATCATTGCCTAAGTGTATTGTTCTCTTCTCAGCTCCAATGGATAGTTGAGAAATGTCTGCTGAAGACATATTGATATTCCTGTGTCAAATGTCATGTCTAATACTGATTTTTGAAATATTCCCTTCAAGTGTGTTTTAAGTATGTTTTTAAGGCTGCCTTAACACTTGTTAGTCTGTTTACATATCTAGTGGCAGGAGTCCAAGAAGCAGATCCAGAGCTGCAGCAGGACTGCTTCAGAAAGCTCTGTTTATGCGAGTCTTTTGTAGACTGGCCAGTTTGTTCCTTACAGTAGTTTGGCAGGCTGTTTTATACTCAAATACTGTCTGTATGTGATT
The DNA here is from genome assembly GCA_018207615.1 of Philaenus spumarius. Taxonomy (NCBI): domain Eukaryota; kingdom Metazoa; phylum Arthropoda; class Insecta; order Hemiptera; family Aphrophoridae; genus Philaenus; species Philaenus spumarius. Next base: position 329,120 of record JAGFPH010000910.1, on the reverse strand, counting down.
ATTTTGGAAAAATTTGCTTGCTCTGAGGCCGCTACTTGTCCTGGCCTTTTAACTGAGCTGGTAACTGGTTTTCTGTAGTTTTTTTTTTTTTAAATTAGTTTTTGGATCCCTTGAGTAGTGTAGGGTTATAAAATGGTCCGTCCTACAGAGCCTGCATGTACAAGCAATGCTATTGCTATGGTAAGTCCAACAAGGATGTAAGAGATTGTTGAACATTTAGTGTAATGAGGATGCAATGGGTTCCTCTAACCTGTGCGTGGTTACAGTCCAGTTTTGTGTTGGTTTTTCATTTTGTTTTGACAGTCAGAAACTGTTTTATTTTAACCTGATTTTTTAAACATTATTGTATATACTAAGAACGTCTAGACGGGGGTGATGTTTTCGAGAGAGTGAGGGGATGGGGAATACCTCTAGAGGAATAGAGGGAGGTCCAGGTTTTCTTCTTTCTTGTTGTTAAAATCATACTTTGAACAAAATAAAACATTAAAAAAATTTTATACTCGTTTTCCATCGCCATGTAGGCTACATTTATATTAATGTAGTTTACACATTTTCTCATTTTTTTTTTCTCAGACATGTTTAGCTGGATCCACCCTTGGTATGCACTGTTTTTTTAAAAAACGTACTACATAAATTTGAAATTTTAATATATATATATAAAAAAAATAAACAATTATTATGTATTACAAAATTTTTAACTCAAAAATATTGAACGGAAATTAGAAATTAATAAGAATTGAATACCTTGTAGTGAGTAACTAAATTTAAGAACTAAACACAAAATAAAAATAAAAAGATTGGAACATGATAGATCACTTAAAAACCCTGTAAGTAATCAAATAATATCATATTAATGTCATTTAACCAAATAGAACTTTATCTAAAAAGTATAAGAAAATAACTGAAACAGTAACATATTCATTTTATTTTATTTACATATCAATTATAGTTTTCAAAGAAATGTTAAAATAATATTATGTCAGTTCTAATCTGAAAACCCACCTAATAAATGCATTTTTGGCTTCCATTTTTAAACAGTTAAAGATAGAATAAACTTCAAATAAATAATAACAAAATACAAGAGACAAGAGACTTTATTGTTTAAAATCTTTTAATTATGGCTTTTATTCTTTAACAATTAATGTACTTTAACATATTTGAAAGTATGATTGTGTTCATATCTTTTAAAAGTTCTTTTAATGCTCTTCAACATTTTGTCTTCTTTTTAAATTTTCAATCAGCTACCTATACAAAAATTCAGAGCACATAATGTTAAGTTTTTTACTAAGTATTAAGTTGCCTTTTAAATAAATCAATAAAAAAATCCTTAGTATTTGAATAATTTAGAGATAAAAACCAATGTACTTATTTTAATGGAATACTCTACAAAGAAGATACAATTATAGTGTATATAATATTCCTTATGTGGAAATTTTGAAGGGTGCATTTTAAGTAAATCTTCTTGCTGAACCCTTCTACACCCCTCCCCCAAACAATTTTCAATAGTTTTTGTGAATCACCTTGATTAATTAAATATACAGGATGTCACAAAAAACCATAGCGGGCTATACAGCATCGGATTGTATTCATTGAAATAAATAAAAAATGTTAAGTAACATTTTTTCGAATTCGACTTAGTTAAGTCACAATTTGTCATTTCGTTTTTTCAAAAACTTAATGTAAAATTTGCTCTACTTTGGTATTGAGCACTTTGTATGTTACGATTAACAAGTGTGCTAAACACCAAGAATTTATGTTATATTAGCTTAGATTAGATTTTTCTTAGGAGGACTTCTCCTTGGAGAAAGTTTCCTTGCACGTCAACCTTTGGTTTATCGTGCCCCTGTGTTCCGTGCTTAGCACTTTAGAAGGCTGTACCTTTTGTGAGGTCCAGGATATTCTCCACCAAGTACATGTGTTCTTCGTGCCTGGTTGCTGGATTCTAAAGAGCCCCCTCCTTCTGGCTTTAGGATCTGCAAATATGTCTTGTCTTGCTGATTCTTCCGCCTGATCACAAAGCCGACAGAATTGGTTGCCTTCAAGGATTCCCACTGTTGCTATGTGTTTCCTGAACTGACCATGTCCAGTAATGAGTCATACAGCTCTTTTGAGCTGTGGTTGGTTTAACTTGATTAGGAATTTGGTAAGCTTAGTTCTTGGTCCCTTGATCAGTTGTTTATTTTGCATGTGCCTGGGTAAACTACTCCATCTCTAGCATTGCTCTTCTATACACCTTCTATTTCCAAGAAAGAAAGGGCTATTTCCTTCCTTGCCAGGGTATCCTTGATTCTGCCCACCAGACTATGTCGAGCAGTTTCTCAGGATTTTCCTGGTTGGTAAGCATGTTGGTTCGATGAAAAGGTATTTTTTTAATAAAAAAATATTAAATATTTTTTAAATTTAATATTCTAAAAATCCCGAAGTTACTTAATTTTATTTGAAACGATTTTTGTCTAAAACGAATTTTGAGGTTACTTCTAGGCTATTCATGAATCTTATTTTGCACTGTTCTTTTAAAATTTTGCCAGGACCTTTGATATTTTTTTTCTCACTGTTGGGTTAAAATGTTACAGTATAGTAAAATCGGGGGTAGTAGTAAACTTTTACTTATGTGAATAAGTACACCAATTTTCTTATGTACTGTATCTTTTCTCCAGCCCTCCATGCATGTGAAATGTAGCCATGAGCTTGCAGATCATTTGGATCAGGTAGTCCGGTCCTTCCTGCAATAACGCAGGATAGATTCCGTCTCTGCCAGGTGATTTAAATGCGCTGAATTTGTTTAGTGCCCATTTTAGTTAAGAAATTGTGACAATGTTCCTGGCCAGTTTCCAGTCAGCCCGGGATGCCTTCGGTCAAGAGCTACCTCCAACTTGACTTCGACTTATTCTGCAGTGTCACTATTTATGCATCCAGGGAAGTTTAACCCGCTGTTACTGTGTAGCCTCCTGTCAGCTTCCATAAGGTGCCAACAGGATTATGAGGTTTTAAAGCCATTACTTGTTGCAGTCTACCTGCCTCCTTTTGGCCATTCACTTTGTTGGTGAATGCTTTCCAGGAATGAAGTTTGGCTTGTCGAATAGCTTTGCTGTATTATGTGAGAGCTAAGAGGTACTCCCTCAAATCACTGCTCCGCTTAGAGCTTCTTAATTGTTTCCTTCTGCGACCGAGGTCCGGAGACCACCGTCTGGTGTTATACCTAACATTTTTAGATTGCAGAGGGCAGTTATCGTGATAACAGTCCATTATGGCCTTCTGAAGTGAGCAGGCCACCTGGTCCAAGTCTGGAAAGGTTGCAATAGCCCCCGTCATGGACCCCCAGTCAGTCGCCCTCGGATCCCTGAAGAGGGATTTTGTGGTGTTTGTTCCTAGTTGGAACATTATGTACTTGTGATCTGACAGGGAGGCTTCTGTTGACACGTGCCAGTCCCTAATCAGATGTGCTGTGTTTTCTGTACAAAAAGTAATGTCAATGACCTCACTCCTGATTTTATTGGAGAAGGTCGGTGTATCGCCTACATTAACAATTTGTAAGTTATAGACAAAAGAAAATCAAGTAATGACTCACCCTTTGTCGGTACTGTCCCATCTTAGGTGGTGATTTGCATTAGCATCGCACCCCACCAGAAGCTGCTGCCTTCTGACAATTGAAGCCACCACCAGACGTTCCAGTTCTCTGACGGAGGAGGTGTGCTGGCATCATATGGAGGTAAGTGGAGCATGCCCTATCTGTTGTTCCCATTCTGCCAGTGAGTTATCACTGTACTGATGAATCTGGAACGAAAATCGTTTAAAGGCAAGCATTGAACTCCCTACCTTAAAAGAATGCAGGTTCGGTTGTTGGTAATTGAGTTGCAAAAAATAAGCTTTCCTTCGGCATCTCCCAGTCCTGTGATTTGATATCGGTGGAACCAAGACGCCTGGATCAGGGCCAGGTCGATGTGTTTTTGCCGGAATGTTTGGCAGAAGGAGGCCGAAGCCGCCATATTGTGGTGAAGGTTTATTTGTAGGATACTCAGCATGGTCTCTTCCTGACAGCAAGGACAAGATCGACTTGCCACAGTCCTACATGAGCCTTGCATCCTGCTGCTTTGATGGCTGCAAGAGAAGAATCGTCAAACAGGAAGACAAAAGAACAACCTTTGGGGTCCTTTGTTTTCCAGTTTTTTACCCTGAAGCTAGGATTTTACTTATCGAGCATAATATATCCTGGATCCTTTCTAGAGTCCCTGTCAGCTTAACAGGTGTTCTGAGGAACACCTTGGTAGCCTGAAGGATATCCTTCTGGTCACCAATGATATGATCAACATCCTCGCCCAGATATGACTTTCGTCAGCCAGAGTTTGGTGTTAGAATTGCAGCACAAGATTACTTTTAATGAACTACATATGTACCGGTACCAAAAAATATATCATACAATACTTATAATTTCTTTATGTCCCAATTACGTATATAAATATATTACATACTATTTATACATATAAATACATAAATATTGGCTTATACAAAGGGTTAATTATAGCAAAATAAAACGATAGGTAAGTTTTTCTGCAAAATCTCGGAATTTACAAGTAAAGTTAAAATGTTCTCCATCTTTTGAACGGTTGAAGATAATATCATATTATATTCTTGAAGCAAATTTTACGTTCTACAACTCCCTTCCCTACATTTTTCATTTATATCAATGTATATACAGTCAACTCCCGATTATCCGTGATAATTACCGGCAAGACCATCACGGATAATGTGAAATCCCGGTTAAAGCAATTCGTTATAGTATAGGGTCCAAATACAAGGTATTATGCAAGAATTATAAACATAATGGTTATACTGTACCTTTAATCACTCCTAAAATGTATAAAAAACTACAAACAAAGAGCATTATTTAGATTGAAATAGCAGTTCAGCAATATATTATTTACAATGTTCAAACACGATTAAAATCGTCCAGAATGTTCAACAAGTAAAATAGTCCGTCAGAGTATTTTGTTTTTTCGCGTTTGCTTCCTTTTTCAAAATTGTGGATCTTATTTTTTGTAACACGAGCTTGACTATCTAAATAGTCAAGAAGGCCTTCGACGTAACTCAGAGCTGTGTAGTGTGTCACTTTCGGCTCGAGATGTTACGTCAATAACATAACTGCTACTTAGTAACTGCTACTCTATTCTCTAACAAAACGTGAATAGATGCTACTCGTGATTGCAGTAGCATCAGTTTCGTGTTAGTCGTTATTCGTTTGCTACAAGGCCGCCCGCCCTCCTGTCACCCTCATTTTTTCACTTCTTGCCCCACCACCTCTCTCGTCTCTCAACCCGGTTGAGCCGCAACCCGTATAAACCGATCCCATTTAATCACGAGTTGACTGTATTCAGATCCTGTATAGCCCGCTAATGTTTTTTGTGACACACTGTATATATTTATATTTATATATAAATTTCTTTTATATTATCAGAACATTTTAAAATGAATTTATTATTAATTGCATTTACAGAAAGCACGCAAAAATAAAAAAAAGGGACGTTACTTCCTAGAAAACTTTGCTAGTAGCATAGGGCCACAACCAATATTTGCTAACAAAACCTCTGGGGAAAAAATTCTCAAATTATTATACAATCATAATTATACCAGAGTTATAGAAGTTCATGTTAAAGCAGACCATATAACTGTTATTAAAAGTGGGTAAGTATTTAGTTAGGAGAATGAAGGTAATATGTAGACCATAAATATATTGCTGAGCAAAGTGAAAATATTTTAAGGCCTTTTATAGTAACAACTATTTTTTTTTAATATTAATTTTCACTCATTTGAACACAACTAACAACTTAGTTCAAAGGAAATCTTTATTTTCCACAGACAGTGTGATATGTCTGCTTTCATATTTAGTTTAGTCAATAAATCTTCAAATATTTGTCTGAAGGTACTTTTACCAATGAAGGTAATATGGCCAAAGTTGCTTTCACATAAATTGAGCAAATAACATGGTTGGTTTTGTTTGAAATACATTCACAAAAATATCAAAATAAATCTTAAAAATGATAAGTAAATACGAGGAAAATGACGTTGGTGCAAGTTCATAGTGATGTTTACTTTTTAACATTTCTTTCTTTTCTGAGTGATTCATTTTTTCATTTGCTCCTGTAAGTTGTATTAGGTTTAACCTTACAACACAACAAGTTATTTTAAGATTGAAAATACGTAAAAGAATGAATGGTCAACACAAGTAACAATTATAAGATGGTAGCTTTATTTTATTTTTTTTTAAAATTTTACAATTTAATTAGCCTATATCTCTTTCAAAATTACAGTAAGTTTATATTTAAATAAAATTTCATTAATTGTTCATTGAAGGTTGGTAAACAAAAACACATAAATTAACCTTTTTTATGAACTAGGATCAAAATTCTTTCACAAATTTGTGGAAAGTTTATAAATAATAGCTTAGGCTATTGTGAAATGCTCAAATATTTGTTTTATGGCAGTTTATTTCATAAGAGAGACACAAGAAACTTATCTCGGGAAGTTGGTGCTGACTCTTCCCAAAGGACAAATGAAGCAAGCATGAAATATTTTTTTTAAATGTTACAAAAATTAAATATTTATATACAAAGCTAAATTTAAAGTTTAAATGAATAGTACAAAATGTTTATTGGTGTTGATATGATGATATGGATGTAAGTGTATAGTGTTGAAAAAGGGAATCACAGAGTTCAAGTTATGCACAAAGTTCAGAAATTATATAAAAATATATATAGTTAATAAATCTAAGTCAATCACAGGCATTAATTGAAAAATACGATAGGGTTAGCCCTTTATCGTAATAGGTTCTAATATTTACACAAATAGGTTTGATTGCAAGAACCTAAACAGAGATATTGAGGTTTTGATCTCACCAAGTTATTAGTTTTTCTTCTTGAATGTTGAAACAAGTACAGTAGTTGTTATAAAAAAATAGCACTACACTTTTGTTATTTGAATTAGGTTTGACGTAGAACAATTACTGGATGAAATACTACTTGTAGAAAAATCAGGATCTTATCTTTCAAGTTTCATCAGCCAAACTGCACTGGACTGTAGCTAACTCAAATCTACCGATATAACAATGCTTCTTTTTAAGCTATTCCAATGTTTTCAGGAAATCGATCATAATGCCTTATTAATCTTATTAATCTAATGATGTTTTCTGGGGTTGGGATTAGTAAGTGTAAATAGGGGTTGAGGAGCTGATAAGTGGTATTTGTTGAAATTTTCTTTATTTTGAGAAATAGAAATGTTATAAAAAAAAACTTTAAAAGTGTGATAAAATTAAGCTAATTAAATAAATTAAAGAAAACACTTAAATAACTCCTTTTTACACTTAACATCTTACTATCTTAACTTTATATAATTTAGGCATACTAATTGAATTTCACAGCAAATTCACGTGAGCCAATCACAGCACACCTGGGAGGAGCTTACGTAGTAAAGATGCTGTGGTCGTATTGAGATTTATCGGTCGGGACTTGGGTTATATATTTATACTGACGTTACGGTGCTTATTTTATGTTTTCGGCAAAGACTTTTTATATGTAAAAAGGTTGGTTCCTTCTATAGGCCATAATTAATTTTCTATTTAGAATGTAGTTTTCTCGTATTTGAATTTCTTATGCCGTCTTCCACTTGATTTATAATCGGATCGGCCTACTGATTTGATTTCAAATGTTAATCTTCGTCTAATGATTTCGTATTGGGTTGATATTTTAATTTTCATGGATGGATATATTAATTTTAAAACGTTTTGATGTAGGAACTATAGGTTGAAAAGGTCGGGAAATATTTTTAATTAAATGCAATAGGGGCGAAAGTTGTGATTTGGCGTTGTTTTACGTCTTGTTAAGCATTGCGAATAATTGCCGCTAGGTGGTGGGTGTATCGTCTTTGATTGAATGAATGACATTCCTGACATGTTTACCATCTATCCCGCTCTCATACATATTATTTACATTTTCGTTGAAGTATTTACAATTAGGTGAATATTTTGAATTGTTATAACCTATTAATGAACTAATTAATAATAATCTTGAAGTGATTGAATTGACAAAAATTAATAAAAAAAGGAAATAAAATGAAGGCCAGTTCATAATTACCAGACTTTTAGGTCTAATTTACTGGTAAACCAATCAATATATTATCTTGTTTACTGAAAATACAGTACCAAAATTGTGTGCATGTACAATCTATGCTCTTTTGATAAACAAAGTTTTAAAATTTTAGTTTGTACAAACTAACTTACACAGAAATTAAACTGTCAGATATCCTTAAATCACCACAATATGTAACATATACAAAAAATAGGTTTGCACCAGTCACAATAACCTGCTTAAAGGGAAGTTTAAAAAGGGTTTACCATTACAGTTGAAGTGTATAGTTTTAAATATTCAAATATCAAGATTAAATAAATACTAACAGATTGTGTTTTCACCTTTTTTTACAGTTCTTTTGGTCAAATTTCACAAGTATACACCAACGCGTTGATGGGTAATTACACCGAAATCACTGCCGTTCTTATGAACCTTGATATAACAGCAGCTGTGTTTAATATCAAACTAGCCAATTGTTCGGATGAACTACTTTATTCAGATCCTGAAGATTCTAATGATATGATTCCACCGCAACTGGGCAAAACCTTCACTTTTACTGTATTGGGAGCTTTACCTTCAGATAATGTTGAGTGTCAACGTATGTATTAAGAACCTAGTGGTTACTGTTTTGGACTGAAAGTTAAGTGTGTGCAATACCATTCGAATAAATGCAATAAAATCAGAGAGCAGAAGCAGACATTAACGGAACTGACAGTATTTTATCACTTGTAAGCACTTCCATGGTGGTCTGCATTTTTAATTGAAGTTGTATGAATAAAAGAAAAAATAAATTTTGCAAAAACACCAATGTATAATCCATAGAAAACAAAACTCATTACAACAGTTAACTGTTTTCAAACAATTCAAATCAAGGTTATGTTTTGATCCCTTGTTGTAAGCAAATATCTTAAAAGTAATATTGAAAGTTGAAATTTTTTTGTACTATTTCAATTAGATCAATATTAATTAATTACTTTTGATCTCTATTATAATTTTGTTTGTTTGTTTAGTGCTTTTGATTTAAATTTTCTAAAATTTGTTTATGTTTCAGTACAAATGCTAAATTTGGATAAAGTTATAGTGGCTTCTCGGACGATAGAATTAGTGAAACTTCATCGTTGTTTGTGTGCTTGGCATTGCCAATGTGTTTGTGATGAACATGATCATTTACCTTGTAAACCTTTATCATTGCCTGATTATAAGAGAGCTGGATATTTGGGGCATTTACCTACACCTACCTTTCAACAGAGTTCACACTATGTATCAGTCTTGGAATGTTCTTCTGTTGTATTACTTATGATGTTAATATCAGGTAATATCAAGATAATTATAAGATATATAAAAGTTGAATAATTCAGAATTTCTTTATAATATTTACTATTCCAATAAGATTTTGTATCATAATAATAATAATTTTGTTCATAGCTCTTGCGAAATATGTGTAGCACAGTCATTTACAAACAATATTAGCCTATCTAAAACATCATCTACATAAACACATTTTAAAATTAAATTGATGCTATGAAACAATAAATAAAATAAATAAACATACAATAAAACTCATATATTGCAGAACATTGTTAAGTTGGAAGTGAAAAAAACAATACAATAAAAGATGTACTTACGGAAGATTTACTTTCATTGTACTGTAATTCAAATAATATTAGAAATACAATTACACAAGAAAAATATACTTTAAACTGTAAAAAAATGTATGTAAAATCTACTTTGTGGAAAAAAGTTTGTAAGTCTTTGCTGTCTCGGTCTTGAGTACTGCTCAATAGACCAAATTTTTGACCGGAAGTAAATTTTGTTTGAGATTTTTCGTACTAAAATTATTTTTTTTTAAAGATTTAAAAAAAAAAATAAACATACGAAATAATTCTGCAAATTTTGTTTTTTTACACGACCTTATAGCCCATGTGGTTCCCTCAAAAACAATCAAAACTTAAAATACCGTAAAAGTACCAGAATTAAATCCACGGCTTTTACCGTGGTGACCGATGGCAATATATTTGGTACATGCTGGCAGCACCTTCGTGAGTAGATCAATTTCCGAAATAGTTGTTTGAAACCCAAAAACATATATAAATTTATTTTGAAAATTCGCTCAACTCACATCAGCGGTTCAGCTGCGTGGTCAAATTATTCTTTAAAATCATTTTGAAACAAAAATTCTCAATATTGTTCCTATTTTCTTCCAAATCAGATGCCTACTCCAAACTTTGTAGCAATCATCTTCAACGGTTCACCTTTATCTATTTTACATAAATATTACGTCACCTCTTTCACGTGATTTACATAGACAGTGACTTATGTTATAGATAAGAGTTTTCTTTGTTGGATTCATTAATACAGAAAGTCGGAAAGTACATTAACAGTTACAATTATATTTATAATTATTTGAGAATTTTTCCATAACTTTTTTTAATGGAAAATTTATAACCTTTGATTACGCATTTTAAAATCTGATAGACAGAAAGGAAATCATATAATTTTTTTAAATTACACTTTTTAAGATAAGTAATAATTTTAAATAATTAACAATTTAAAATTTTTTGAAAGTTTCTACAATATTTATAAAATTTAGGAAATTTAAAATCATTTTACATTTTTTTAGTCAAAGCTAAAGACTTTACTCTATTTTGAATTAAACAAATGGAATATGGTCAATTTTCATATTGATTATTTATAATTTGATATAATTAGATTATATACAATTAGATTAATTCAGATGTTGGTTCTCTCATATTGCCGCAGGATCTATAAAAAGTTCCTTATCACTTAGAACTTGTGGTCTTAAGCGCACTCAATTTTGTTTCTAATAGTATGTATATCTGATTTTTTTATACAAATTTTGGTATTTATCGAAGAAACCAAAGCTGAAAAAAATAAATAAGGAACACTTATATATTAATTATAAAATGATTATTTCAATTAATATTTCTAGGTATATTTAAAGCAATACTAGGACTATATTTTCCAACATGTGGAAGTTGGGGATTGTGGATAATATATCCTGCCAGAGCTAGAGCCTTACGGAGTTATTTGGAGAGCCGGTTTTTCCATTACAAAGTGCGCTATGATGCGAAAGGTTTCCCACTTCACCCAGAAAAATTAAGCAGAAACGTGGCATTCATGCCTCGGTAAGTTAATAGGTATTCTCAAGTTTGACTTATCTGCATCATATCATTATTTACACACATACGAGGGTGTACCCAAAAGTAACCGGAATTGCGCTGCCGTGAGCGGGGCTTGTATAGTATGCATTCCTGCTGCTAGGCATGTATATTGCAGCTCGTCACCAGTTCAGTGAGACCGGTGTCGTCGACCCGGTTTGTTTTGTTCGTCTGCAGTCATAGTTTTCACTGGTGCTGTTTTGTTCTCTTTTCGTTTTTTATGATGGCGAGCTTAAGTGAACAACGTACTGCTTTGAAATTTTGCACCAACACTCATCACCAGTAACGATCTTCGACAGGAAATCTGGATCAGTTTCAAGCTGTTCTTTCAAAGCACGACATGTTTCAACTCGACGTTCTTTTTAATTGTCAGTCAGAACCCGAGGCACAAACTTTTCATTTCCAAATCTTTGGTTAAAATTTGCTGAACCAAATTCTAAGATGCTCCACTAATCTCTGACAATTGAACAATGGTCAGTGGACAGTCTGCGAGCACAAGTTCTCGAATTTTCTCAACATCTTCATCTGAGATTCTGTTCGGGCAGTTGATGGACGTCCAGAACGAGGTTTGTCCTCAATCGACATGTCACCATTTTTAAACCGAGAAAACCACTGGTACACTTGAGTTATTCCCACAGCATCATCTTTGTAAGCTGCTTTCATCATTAAAACAGTGTCAGCAGCGTTTTTACCGAGCAGGAAGCAAAATTTCACAGCCGCGCGTTGTTCACTTAAACTAGCCATCATAAAAAACAAAAAGAGAACAAAACAGCACCAGTGAAAACTACGACAGCAGACGGAACAAAACAAGCCCGATCGACAACACCGGTCTCACTGAACTGGCAACGAGTTGTAATACCGAGCAATACGAGTTGCATTCCTAGCAGCTGGAATGCGTAGTACACAAGCCCCGCCCACCGCAGCGCAATTCCGGTTAGTTTTGGGTAACCCCCTCGTATTGAAAAATAAAATTTTATTTTTGATATTTTTCGTTTTAAGTACTGGAAACTCACTAAAACAGGTTTTTGTAGCTGTAATAAATTTCACAAAATAAAATTTTGCTTATATAGTTGTAAAGGACCAAATAATGGCTTTTCTTTAAGCAAGGTCAGTTTGTAGGTAAAAAACTAAACTACTGAATATGTGTTTAAACTCATTTATTTTTGGATTCTACTAACATCTACTAAAATATTTCTACTCTCAGGTTCCATGCTTGATCAAATATTTTTCTTATCGAACAACAAGTTTTTGTAAACCTTCTGCATAAAATTCAGTCTACTCTGAGGATAGTATTTGTAGTCTTTTCACTTCTTTGGCGTCACTAAACCTCCCTCAAGGAACTGTTTTAAATATCGAAACAAGTGATAATTACTCATTACAAATAATATAAAATAGTGAATAGTCGAATTCTTGCGTTTAAAGGATTTGTAAAATTTGGCATCAAATTATCTCATCGTGTATGTAGTTCTTACCGTTCTTTTTCACAATTTACTGTCACTCATTGCCTTGGACCTATACAACTTTTATGCCTGGCGATTAATTTCTGCCCCTAGAATGTTCGTCAAAAAACGTATCTCACGATAGTTGTATCTGTACAGACTAATTGTGTACCTGTCATCTTGTGTGCAAATCTTGCCAGGTGCCTGTCACTACACTCTATGCCACAAGTGAACCCGACTAAATGTATTTATAAACGGGCATATTTTAAAAGCCACTCTTATTCTACAAAATTAGAATAAACTTGTTTAAATTAATCGACTAACTGTATATTTTTTTAACCATCCTTATTCTTTTCTTTGCTGGAGTTTACACTTCTCATTTTAGATAATATTAACCTTATTTATTTAATTACATAAAGTACAATAATATAACTTTAGAGTGTGTGTTATATAAAGAATTGTTTGTGAATCTAATTCATGATTATTTCTTCATAATTTAAATAGGTAACTTTAAATTTATTATTAAAGAGTGAGTGTAATTTTCCATTTTTTGTTTGCTTTAACACTTTAACTGAAGCATGGGTTGAGACATGTTAACGGAAACATGCTGTCTCAGAGACACCATTGTCTCTAACATGGAAATTTCATCTTCTCATGCTTAAATTAAAAGGTTTATGAGAAAAAAATTCAAACATATTTTAGAACTCCATTGTGTTAGTGAAATTAATTCCGTTAGAACTATACGTCTACTAATCCCTTTTAGGTATTGTCTTACCTTTCTACTGCAGTTTCGGTTATTTGCCCATCATCAGGAATAATAAAAACACAATTAGACATATACACATAAAACATATTTCACTCCATGCACATTTCACTCAACTAGAACCGTCTCAACAATCTAACGTGCACGTCGTCGGAATAGTGCGTGGGGACCTTCCGCATAATTTTACTTTTTATGACCTCGCATGGAGTGAAATGTGTTTTGTGTATGTTTTAGTGTATATGTCTAATTGTGTTTTTAATATTCCTTATGATGGGTGAATGAATACCAAAAACTGCAGTAGAAAGGCAAGACAATACCTAAAAATAATTAGTAGACATACCGAAAATATTTTAGAAAAAGTATTTAATGACCTTAAAGTCCTAAAAGAATCAAATAAAAGAGTCAAAAAATCTTTTTTGTTAATGCTGGTTCCTAAGGTCTGGGCTGGTTGCAATAAATCGGGCAATGTCCCTATAATTATGTTTCTTGCAGGTGTACAAACGGTTCTTGGTGGTTCTGTAGTTCTCCAAGTGTAAGGAGGATCATATTTTTGTTTTTTCTTAGTTGGTCGAAAATGTACTTTGGAATTCGCGGTCCTCGACTATCATTTCTTCATATTGCTCTATTGCCTGTTCTTCATCGTCCGACGGCGCATTGTTAGACGGAACCTCACAGTTATCTTCACAGTCCTCACTATCTCTCGGCTGATTTTATTCGGTAAGACATAGTCCGGATCTTTATCCGAATCATCTACAACTCCACTCTCACGCTCTGATTCCTCATCCTGTATCATTCGGCTAATGCATTCTTGAAAATCACTATCCTGGACACTCGCATGATGTCTTGACATAGATGGACGATCAATTTTCAAAAACAAGCAAGAATATACTGAACAAAAATTAATAAAAACACGGAAAAAATCTGTAAAATAACAAGTCTTTACTATATTGTTGGATTTTTACAACTATGCAGTTATGACACCCCGTTCACAGTAGGGTCCGATACGTCCGGGTAGGGTTGAAAAACTCAATGTCAGTGCCACGCCCACTAGACATTAACTGCCTGAAAACCAGTTTAGACGGGGATAAGGAAGAGGGGAGAAGGTATTGAGAAGCTCCGAATATATGGACAAACAGTTTTGCCACTATTGCCTAACTAAATTTTCCATCCGTCTCACAGACGGGTGTTTCGGTTGAAGTGTTAATGTCTTTACTTCCAATTAGACATACAAAAACATGGAAGTAGCATAGCACATGTAAGCCAAACCAGTAACTAGGCTTGAATCTGCGCAGCTGTGTAGGAGGTAACAACTGTAGCAATGTTTTACTGTACAACCCACTGTGCCCAGGGCCGTAGGCAGACCGGTTTTCTCAGGTCATTTGCACGGGGCCCGAACACTCAGATGGCATTAAGAGGGCCCGGCAGGTCATGAAACAATCACTAAGCCTACACATAAGAAAATAAAACTGCTGATGTTATAACGTTAGTTTTTGCAACGTTAGGTATAAAGTGTTGGCGAAGTTGAGATTTGATCGCAATTGCAGTGACTGCAAATTTAAAAAAAAATAATATCAACATGTTTATTAGAAAATATTTCTTGTTTTACTTATTTTATTCACCATCCCAAAAGTGTAATGAGAATTTACCCAACAAAGCTGACTACGGCCCGGACTGTGAAACACTACTCCCCTAAGTGTGAGTTTTTAGGAAGTGTTAAGTCTGTAAGATGTACCAACGCAATGTAATAAATTGTTTTTACTTAGGCACACTGAGTTCCTGGTGAATTGTGTTTTCTTTATTTTGGCTGTAAAGAGTATCCTTCTCTACAGAGATGGAGAACTAAAATGCTGTGAAATTTTAAGTTCAAGTGAATGTGAGCATTTAATTTCTGGCCGTTACGTTACAAAAAAATATCCGCCGTCAAAGGTATGTACTTTTTGAATACTGTACTGTAATAGTACCAACAATTTTCAAAATAAATAAATAAAATTGAGAGTTAGGCTGGTAAAGCAAACACATTTTTTTCAAAAAGCTTGTGAAAGAAAAATATGTATTATATTTTATATAGGGTAAATAGATGAGTATTTTCTATAAGTATAACATTTGACATACTTGGCAATTTGTCTGATTGTTTTGGTAATTAATTAAAACAAATTATTACTGCAGAGGTAGTTTTCTTATAAAACAAGGTGAGAGATATTTTTATATTTATTTAGTACAAATAATGAAAATCTATAAATTTGTACTAGATTTCTGATTTTAACTTGTCATTTAAGTTATCTACTGAAAAATTATTATGTAAGTAGCATGGGATCAAAGACGGACAACTGTGTTCACGGTCATAATTGAGGTATCAGCAGTTTCTAATAGTATTTTTCATGCTCTTTTCATTGAAGATACAGTAGACTCTCTCTATAACGATATTGAAGGGACCAGACGATTTTATCGTTATAAAGAGAGACTATTAACGAAACTAATTTTAAAAATGATGTACAGCTCAGTGATGCAGGTTTATTAATAAGACTCTGTAGAATAATAACATACAGTATATATTTTCAAACAGTACAGTAATTATCATGTCAAATTGAACTAAACCAATAAAAGTATGACAAATATGCTATATGGATACACAAAAACTACACCAATCAAATGAAAAATGAAATTACAGTATGACATACAGTATACACTATTGTACATTGAATACATACGAAATATTTAATGAAAAAAGTCTTTTAACGTAGTTTGCTGTTTTTCGTCTTCCAGAGCAATGACCTTATTTTATTTATTTATTTATTTATTTATTTATTGTCACATAACATTTTACATATAGCAAGAGCTATAAAACTGGTGACATTGTCCTCAACATAAGCCATAATAACAAAACACAAACACAATAATACACAGTGCAATAACACCATACATAAATTTCATAACCCTATGATTAAAATCACAATTACAACTATACATTTTTTTAAAACATAAACAGAAGATTATTATAAAAGTTCTCATACAAACAACATCAAATACATATCAACATTTTATAAATCATTAAAATTACCCAAGTCATCATCTAAATACTCCTGAATACTATAATAAGCCTTTTTTAACAGAAATGCTTTCAATGCCCTCTCAAATACTAATGAATTTTCAATTTCTTTAATACACAATGGAAGATTATTTAAGAATTTTCTCCCCACAAAATCAGAAGTCCTTGAAGCTATATTTAAGCGATACCGAGGCAACACGAAATTATTTTTTGCCCTAGTGTTATATTGATGCTTCTTTTCGTTATTGCAACCCGTAATGTAATTCACCCTAATAAACATTATTGTCTCAAGAATATACAGTGAGGGAAGTGTCAATATTCCTAACCTCTTAAATAGAGGTTTGCAAGAATTAGTTTTCTTAGAAAAAGTCATACAGCGGATATATTTTATCTATTTTATTTTATTTATTTTATTCTATTATATTATTTTCTATTTTATTTTATATTTTATTTTATTCTATTTTATCTTGAAAATGCGAAACATCCTCTGTAGCTACTGGATCATCTTCGTGGTGGGTGAAGAATTTGTTTAGGATTTTAGTTGCCTCCAAGGCCTGTTGAGGAGTTGGGACTGGTTCTGGCTCTGGATCAAATTCTTCTTGGTCACTGTCTTCATCTTCATTCACTCGGACTGTATTCACTCATCTGAAACTCCAGCTGTTGTAGCCACTGCTTCATCGACGGTTTCATAATCCTGCAGCTATTCTGGTTCATAAACAGTAGGAAGCTCTAACTGTCGAGCCCAAACCGCTAAAGGCAAGTCATTATCGTCATCTTCTCTTGCTGATTGGTCCTCCATCCATTCTGCATGCTTAAATGAATGCCTTATCGTCTTCTCTGTCACCTCATCCCATGCTTTGCTGATCATTTGCACAGCGTCTAAGATAGTAGCCTTAAAATTTCCATCTGCTTCAACCAATTCCATCAAAAGCCTTCTTCGGTAGTGACTTTTAAGGCTTTTTATGACACTTTGGTCCATTGGTTGGAGGACACTTGTGGTGTTGGCTGGTAAGAAACAAAGTTCTATGTTACGAAGATCGGCTATTGCAGGATGTGCAGGGCAGTTATCCACCAGAAGCAAAATCTTTTTCCCCTTGAGCTCAGAATCCCATTTTCTTATTTCTTCTTAAAAAATTTGAGAGGTCATCCACGCACTCTTGTTGGCTTTGTAAGTCACAGGCAGACGCTTAATGTTTTTGAAACAACGCGAATTTTTGGATTTGCCTATTACTAAAAGTTTTCTTTTCACTGTACCAGTCATGTTAGCTGCCACTAAAACAGTGATTCTTTCTTTTGATAATTTCCCTCCAACGCACTTTTCTGACTTGAATTTCAAAGTTTTGTTTGGAGTTAGTTTGTAAAACAAGCCAGTTTCGTCAGCATTGAAAATGTCTCCTGCTGAATATCGAACCTTCATATCAGGCCACACTTTTTCCAACCAACCATCTGTTATGTTTCTATCAACATCACGAGCCTCTCCACTGATCTGCCCGTAGTTTATGTTATGACGCTGCTTCCACTTGCTTAACCAACCTTCAGAAGTTTTGAAGTCAGCAATGCCCAGACCCGTCACATAAAACTCTGCCTTTGGTTTAATCATTGGTCCAGAAAGAGGGATATGGTTCATACGTTGATGTTGAAACCACTGTAGAACAGCTCGATCTACATCTTCGTACTGTGGTTTACGCATTTTTTTCTTTCTCCCCTCTTGAATCTCTGCGTCAAGCCACTTCTTCCTGTCCTTCCAAATCGTTGCCACAGTGGATTGAGAAAGCCCAGTACGTCGAACAACATCAGTCTGCTTCTCACCTTTTTCTATTGCTCTAATCACAGACACTTTTTCTTCAACAGTAAGCACTTTACGTTTTTTTGAAAACATGTTGTTTTCACACACAAAAAAAATACAACACAAAAAATACACACTAAAAACATACACACAAATGTAACCGCTAAAAGCGCTAAGAACAACTGACAGTAGAGATCCGATGTGAACAGCCAGAAAGTGCGTGGCAAACTGAACTCCCGCCACTCCAGTCGCGACAATTTATAGGCAGCCGCTCAAGGTCAGACGTCAAATCACAATAGAAAACAACGGAATGCTCTCGTGACGCGCCTGGTTTGGAAAACTAAAGATGTTGGTCGTTGAACTAGTGAGTCGGTTACCGCAATTACTAAGAAAGTAGCCAAATCTTGAACTGAAAATATCGTTATAGAGAGTGAGCGATATCGTTATTTAGAGAGAATAAATACATCGGCCTTATTTCAGACCAAATAAACTTTTACAAATCCATCGTTATAGAGAAATTATCGTTATAGGGAGAATCGTTATAAAGAGAGACTACTGTATTTGTTTGTTTCAGAAATGGACAGAAATGCGTTATTTTTAATGATTTAATATAGAGTTAGTTTCAAAAACGGAAAAGTACAGTATAGGTTTGTTACAAAAGGCTGCCATCATTAAATGGCATTGCCTAAAATAATTCATGTGACCTATGAAACTATCATGGCAGCATTGTTGCTACACGCACATGTGAGGTTTATTGTGAATGCATTATTTTGAATATTAATATTTTCTTTTTAAACTTAATTTGAACTTCTTTTGTGCATTGCAATGGAGCAACAAATAATAATTCTATCTCCAGAAAAAGCAAGGAAAAGTTTCGCCATCCCAAAACATGGAATCGAAATGTTGAAAAAAAAACATAATTAGGAGTTAGTTTTTATTATGTTACTAAAACTATCCAGTTGTAGGTTTTAAATTCATATGTCACTAATTATTCTTTGAATATTGATTAATCAGAAAAAAATATTTCAACTACCTGTTAATGGGGCCTTTTTTAAAAAAATATTTATGTTTGAAAATGTACAATGTAGCTGTATACTATGTAATTGTATTACCAACATTATATCCTATTAAAAAAAGTTGGTTACAAAAGTAGACAAATTTCAAATAATTGGTTGCACAAGCGGACAATAAGCAATTTCTGTTTCAAAAGCGGACAACTGAATTTTGAAACTTAATTTTCAGCAATTCCTGCTAAAATATTGATGGAGAAAACTTGTTATTTTAGGTTTTTGAACCATAAACTTTATTACAAAAAATTCACATGGATATTCAATTTAGCAAAATGACAGTTGTCTCTTTGATACCATGCCACTCATGTTATTAACTCGTTATCTCCTTTACTCCTCTATAACTATAGTTCTCTATGGACTTTAGCTTCCTCCACAATTCCTTTCCTGGCTCGACTGTGAGCAGCAACAGATCTGCAGCTCCTTACTTCCTAAATCTCTTTAATAATCATTCTGTGGATTATTTATTCATTAATAATAAATCTCTTCATTCTGTGGACCTTATTTTTTCTGGCTGTTCTTGAGGGTTCCTTACAGTACAAATGATCGACGCACCTGCCTGCTTCTTTCAGATTTCATATGGTGTATTTTTACGCAGATGATTTATCTGTGCATTGGTTCCCTTATTCCTTGTGCCATCCTCAATTTTTACAAGTTTTTAAAACTTTCTCATAATTTTCCTATCATATATATTTAGCATATCGTCATGCTTATTGGTTAGTGCCAGCGACCGCAGAATTAAATAGACTGGTCATGCCATAAGCCTGTACATTGTGGGAATTGAAGCTAGGTCGGCCATCTTGTGTGAGGATAGAAACGTCGAGCGGGCCTAGAGAGGGGTGAAACTTTCAGTGAAACCTTTTCATTTGCACCGTGGTTTCAATAGCTGAAAATGCTCAAAAATCTTTAAAATTTGACAAACTTACAGTTTAATAGTGTGGGACGTTAATGGTGTGTTCACAATTAGAAAATAAAAATGGTTTGGCACTTTAAAAATCGAATTAAGATCAAATTTTTTTATACTTTTTAATTTGTGACATCAAAAAGTTGCGTTGAGAAACAAATTTTTGTTTTTAGGGCAGGTGTGTCATGTAAGCGAGAGTAAATTTTTCAAAGTATTTTTTGAAAAATTTGCTATTGTAGTTTCTATCGTACAACAGTTAGAACACGAGCTTCGTTTTGCGGGTAATGTGGCAACATGTACGAGCAGCCGGCCTGCGGCTCGCGACTTACATACGCCATATTGTGTGAGTATTTGACTCTAAAACTAGCTTCACTCTTGCGTTCGACTTGTCTAGTCTATTTAATTCTATGGTCGCTGGTTAGTGCCCAAGTTTCACAGTCATATGTCATACATATTAGGTCTTACGACTGCCTCATATTTTCTCATTTTATTTTGCTTATGGAATACCTTTGATGTCATCAACTTTTAACAGATATATACAATATCCTGTTGTCATCTGCAATTCTACTCTTAATTTCTGCAGTTAGATCATTAATTTATATTTACATATATTGTTTATATGCCTATATAATATTAATAATTTATATTTTACTTTAATATATTAGTTTTGATTTTGTAATCAATAAAATAGCAGGCCCCTAATTATAAAATTGCTGTTTCTTTTTACGTTAACTTAAAGAGTACAATTAAATATTTGCTTTTTCAACATATGAGAATGAACCATTGCTTGATGTTTTAACTTTTGATATTTTATATAGTACTGTAGAACCTCGATAGTTCGAGTCGCAGTAGTTCGAGGGTCCGGGTATTTCGAGCTGTGTTTGCTAAATTAAAAACAGCTTTTTTGACTATTTTAAAGCTTTTAAAAGATCGATTGTAGCGCGACTTCAAAATTACTTTGCTACCGCTGCCCCATTGTACGTTTAAAATGTAAACTAGTCTTTTGAAAGTGACAAGCGATCGAAGTGGTTGGCTTGGGTTGATATGTTCACTTGGCAGGCTTGGCGACATACCACCACTCGCAGGTAGGAAATGAGTCAACATTGGGTCTCGCTGACACCGCTAATATCTCATGTCAGCTCAGACATACACCTCATACTTGACTGTCTCCCCCTCTTGTTAGTCTAAAAATAGTTCTATTTCAATAGTAAACTTTCAGTTCCAACGGAAGTACGCGCTACGCATATCGGAGTTTTGTAACGTTATCGATTAGGGAGTGCATTCTTTACTGTTTTTGTTAAAAGTTTTTGAAGTTTTAATTATGATTGGGTTTTTGTAACAATAAGCGGAAAAGCCAAAAGAAAGTTTTTGCCAATTAAAAAAATTAGATTAGAGGTCTTGAAAAGACTAGACAATTGTGAAACCTTAAAGAAACTTGCAGCTGAGTACAGTGTCAGTGAAGTATCTGTAGAGGCAGGGGTGCCAACAGCAGAGTTTGATGGGGGGGGGGGGGTAAATTTTTGTGGTTTTTTCACAGTTTTGGGGGGAATTTTCATATGTTCCTGATTATAATCAATATAAAATATGAAGATTTGACAATTCCCCCCCCCCCCCCCCCACTGTAGGAGATAATCTGTGGTTTCTATTGTGTTAAAAATCTCCCATCAATCGTAGTGATATTACCGTAATATTGACAGCAAGGGATTTCGACTACTACTACTCTAGTGCAAAGTAAAGACGAGCCGATAGAGTGTGCAGAATGTGGTGTGGACAAAGTATAAACATATTATAGATATTTACAGCATAGCTGAGAGCCTGCCAAGGTCACAAATAACTTATGCAAACAAATAACTTTTTGGGTAAAGATATAGGTATTATTCAAAACTCTTCTTATATCAACTATTATATCACTTATACTATTCTTATATTACTATTATAACTAGGGGAGACCCCTGCGTGCTCCGCACGCCAACCCCTGGTGCGACCTTCTAAAAACATATGTTATGTTTTATTTATAATAAAAGTGTAGGATTAATAATAACCTCAAAACTAAGATGGTAAATAATGTTAAATGTTCAAATCAAATTATTTCTTATATTTTATAACAGCAGTAATAATAAAGGTTAAAAGAACAAGTAAGGCTCAGGTCTACACTTAATCAAAAACCTAATAAAAAGTTATAAATAATAACCTCAAAACTAAGATGGTAAATAATGTTAAATGTTCAAAACAAATTAGTTCGTAAATTTTATAATTTGAATAAATAATTCATTTCCTCCCTTATAAAAATCAATATTTACTTCCACAAAGCAGCTGTATTAGTTAGTTTCTTATTATAAACAGCTTTTTTGTATTAAAATGTTTTTATAACCTTCTGAATACTGTAATCATCGTTATTTACATCCACGAAATCAGCTGGATTAGTTTGTTTCTTATTATAAACAGCTGTTTTGTATAGAAATGGTTTTTAAATATTTTCCATGTTATGGGGAAAACCCGATCTTTGAGATTAGCTCACGCCATTAAGGATAAGAATTTTTGACATCTAAAACCTTATTGCAAAACTACGAAATGAGACGAATTTTTTGAAACCTCAAACATTAAAATTGGTCCAGAAATAAGGGAGGAGTTGTGTTTACAAAAATCGGCTTCACGTATTATATATAAAGATATTTAGTCTTGTATTCTATTATTTTTTTGCCTCAAGTTGTGAAGTTAAATTTATAATAATAATCTTTTTTTAAATGCCCAGTATTAAGTACTTATTTAAAACTCTTTTAATTTTACGATATGGAAAGAAAATATTTACAGACCTAATATTTAAATTATAATATACCCAATATATTTATAGGCCTTTAATTTATTTTCTTTTTTCCAAGTTTAAATTATTTCATTCAAATCTTTATCTTTCTGGGGTTATAGTTCGCGATTGATAAATATGCCAATTTAATCCTAGAATCGCCAGTGTTAATTAAAATGGATTTTTGGCCGTTTTCAAGCATTTTTTTCAAAAATTCGTCTAATATAATAGTTAAATCCCAATCAAAAAGTGTTCCATAGTTTTTTTTTATAGAAAAAGTCCCAAGAATTTATACATGCAACTGAAAAATTTATTGATGTAAAAGTTATTAGCTCAGGAAGCAAAAAAATGTTCAGTAAGGGAAAAATCCAACTTTAGACCTACATAAAAAGAAGTAAATATTTTTTGTATTTTTTTCCAAAATATACAGAAGTTTTTTAAATTAGTTCTAAATAGAAGTATATAAAAATATATACGAGGGCTATCCAGAAAGTAGATTAAGTTTTCGTCTGTGCCCGCAAGGGGCGGGGCTAGCGCGGCCATCTTGGTGTCAGTGCGTTACGCCGCTCAGTCGGCATCTAGCCGTGCTAGTGAGAGGTTCGTGCTGTACTCCGTCGAGTTACTGTGACAGTTTGAAATGTCTGCCTTAATTGAAAATGCGCTAACGTTTTTGGACGCTTACGATAAAGATGGCGACTCATTACTCGATCGCATCGTTACTGGTGACGAAACATGGGTTAAACATGTGAACTGCGAGACGAAATTGCAGTCAATGCAGTGGGGCCACACAAATTCCCAAGAAAAACCCAAGAAATGCATCCAAACGACGTCGGCAAGGAAGGTGATGGCGACTGTTTTTTGGGACAGGAAAGGTGTAATTTTTGTGGACTTCCTGGAAAGAGGCACTACAGTAAACTCTCAAAGGTATTGCCAAACTCTGCAAAACCTCAGAAGAGCAATATAAAACAAGCGCAGGGGAAAGTTGAGCTCAAAGATCTTGCTGATTCACGACAACGCCCGGCCCCACACGGCAAATGCCACTCGCCAAGTTCTTGGATCCTTTAAGTGGGAGTTGTTTCCTCATCCGCCGTACAGTCCCGACCTGGCACCGAGCGACTTCCACTTATTCCCAGCAATGAAGAAGTGGCTGGCTATGCAGCGTTTTGATGACGACGCACAGCTGCAAGAAGAGGTAACCAAGTGGTTGAAGGCACAGGCGACCGAATTCTACGACGAAGGAATTTCCAAGCTCGTCCATCGCTACGATAAGTGCCTTAATTTGAATGGTGACTATGTAGAAAAGTAGTATTTAAGTGTGGCTTTCATCTGTATATAATAAAAACAATTTCCAATACTTTGTTTATTTTTAATTCCAAAACGTAATCTACTTTCTGGATAGCCCTCGTATTTCAAACAAATTTGTTAGAAAACGCCTTTTTTATGTTCTTACTACTAAATCGCTAGCAAAATCAGGCTCATTTGACAATTAAAATAGGAATGTAATATGCTTTATCCAAAAATGAAATTTTATTACAAAAATTGTAGAGAAGAAATCTTAGAATTGAACTGTATACTTAAACATTAAAAAAAAAAAACCTACTTGATAAACGTATTTCACTTTGTTTCATTAATACAACAAACAACACAAAACTGATGCATAATATACAATCCCAGACGCTGTCTACCATGCTAAACTATGATGGCCAACGCTTGTTTAGACATCTACAATTTTAAAACGATGATTACATATGTAAATATACGTTTTAAAAAACAATTAAAGTTTGAAACATTTCCTTTCCAATGCTTTAATGAGATTGGATGATTTTTAGTGGGTGAAATCAGGGCCCGCGAGAATAAAAGATTATACTAGCATTTCTCGCCGGCCCTGGGTGAAATATTTGGGAGGGAACCTACAGGCAGGTTTTGGAGGATTTGCGCCATAGGCTTCGGGGGGGGGGGGGGGGGGGGCATTCCTGTGTAGGGGAATGGCGCCGTAATAGAGATACAATCGAAAAAATTTCTACTATTAAATGTTCTAATTAAAACATTAAAAAATATATTATTATTTTTGACAATTTCTACTCATATTCCGAGTTTTTTATAGTTCGATATACAGTCAGCCCCAATTAGCTCGAATTATCAAGGTTCTACTGTATTAATAAAACTCTGAATATATTTATGCCACCATTTTGGTTAGGGTTCATCCAGAAAGTATGTTGTCAGCCCTGTTAATTTAGTATTTTTACTACTTATATTTTATTTGATATGACACGTCAGAAGATGAAGATAAATTTGAAATTTTGAGTACAATATTTCAATATTCGGTGAGAAATTTTGAAATTTTGGGGAGAAGGGCAATATTCAAGACTATCACTAAAAACACTTTATGTGACTTACAGTCGACTCCCTCTAGTCCGGACTCGGGTGGTTCGGACGACGGATGGTCCGGACAACTTCTTGGAAATGAGTTATCTGGGTTTTTCACGGCAGAAATCGACAGGAATGAATGTGTCTGTTTATTTCCGGCCTAAATTTAAATAAATAACCTCAGTTCAGTTTATGATTGCGTTTGTTTTGGATGTTTATAACTGTATTTACAAATTCTACTCTTGTGTTTTTAGTAATTTTAAATGTGAATTCTGTTTTTATCAGTGTGTTTATTTGTTATGTGTAATTCTATTTGTACTGTATTGTACTGTTATTACTATTATTAATAGTACTGTAGTAGTATTATTAATTAGTACTGTGTACTATTATTCTATTTGTACTGTACAATAGTTAACTCTGATAACATAGTTTCGCAAAAATGTTCTCGAAAATGAGTGAAAAATGGAAGCATACTACTGTAAAAATGCAAGACAGACTTAATATTTTACAACATTTAGATAAGGGTGGATCAGTGCAAAGGATTTGTAGGGAGTTTAATGTAGGGAAAAGTACAGTTTATGACTGGCGGTGAAACAGAAAATCAATCGAGGCTTTTTGTATGCAAATTGAAACAGAATCAGTCCTTTCTACTCGATCTACCTTGAAAAAACCACAAAACGAACTTGTTGGTGTTACAAGATTGAAAAAACACCATGGAGTACACTTCCTTGGAGTGTGTGGAGAGAAGCTCTTAGCAGACCGACCGGCAGCTAGTGGTTTTTCAGAAAAATTGCAGCGTATCATTGATTGTGAAAAACTAAGCTCATAACAAGTGTACAATATCGATGAGACGGGGCTTATCTATAAACTTTTGTCTAAGAAAACCTTTGCCACTCCTCAAGAAAAGTCTGCATCGAGCTTTAAAGTCAATATAGAAAGGATCACTGTCGCTTTATGCTCAAACGCAACCAGGACACACAAGATGCCTTCTATTTGTGACTGGGAAGTCGACCAACCCAGAGCATTTAAAAACTTAAACTTGTCTTCCCTTCTAGTGTATTACATATCCCAAAAATCTGCCTTGTTGGAGTCTTATTTGTTTAAGGAGTGGTCCATGGCCCAATTCGTTCCGAGTGTAAGAAGAGTGCGATGTGAGATTGCCAGTTAAAGCAGTTCTCGTACTTGATAATGTGCCTACGCATCCAGAGGCAGATTTCGAATGTGAAGATCACAGTGACATCTAGCTTTTATATATGCCACCTAATGTCACAAGTATCTCACAGCCCACGGACCGAGGTGTCATTGAATTTTTTAAAAGGAAATACCAAAGGAAGCTTCTCTCAGAAATTTTGGATACAACGGATGGTGATTGCAGTGCAGGTCTCATCCAGGCGCTCAAGACGATTTACATTAAGGACGTAATTTATTTCGCTGCTAAATCTTATGGTGAAATACCCTCATCCTTGTTTACTAAGTCTTGGAGAAAATTGTGGCCAGATGTCGAAAATCTTGTTGAGAATAGCAAAGAAGACAAGAGAAATACAAGATGATAACTAGTCAATTTTAAAGGATTTAAAACGACTGCCTGATTCTGCTAATTGAATTGATGAGGGTGATGTGGAATGGATTTCATGAGCAGATCGAGATGATGAACTGGCTAATGAGATCTTGAATGACGACGACGAACGTGATAATGAAGCGGAAACGGCTTGGGAATTTTGACTCGTGTTGAGGGGAGGGCAGCACTGGAACTGCCAACTACCTATGTCGAGCAACAGACTGTCGCATCAGCTAATTCTGTTATGTTTATGAGGAAATGGTGTGATTATGCATTTAAAAAAACAGTTGAACTAAAAAAGCAGAAGAAAATAACAGATTTCTTTTAATGTTGTAAATTTAGTTTTTCATCATGCTTAGACTCCCTTATTCATTTTGAACAATTTTATGAATCTAAAATATGTGTTTCGTTGTTTCATAAAATAAATTTGTAAAGTTTTAATGTATCGTGCGTTAAAATTTTATGTTTATTCCTGTTGTCTGGTGTCACGTTTGTTTATATCAACGTCACGAAAAATTACGATTCGGTGAGTGGGTGGCAAAAAACTGTAATATTTGGGTACGTACGCTTTAAAAATGTCTTGAAAGTTGATTTTTAATTGTAGATACTATATTACACGTTGTACTTTACATGTGTAAAAACCTGCAGGATGGTCCGAAAATTTTTTTATCCATACGAGGGTCAGGTCCCGAGGTGTTCGGATTAGAGGGAGTCGACTGTAGTTAACTGTCCCAATAGGATTTGGCTCTATTAAGGTGAGGTCCCACTGAAAATTCTAAATCCTTAACGGTATATTATGTTGAGCTATTTAAATTTTTACTATCTCTAATTAGTCTACTTGAAACAAAATAACATTTTTTGACCACCTGTAAACTATCCCCCTCCCCCCCACCCCCCTTTTGGGCAGATTTGCAGGGTTTCACAAGAAACGCTAAGGCTTTGTAACTATAAGTAGTAGAACCATTATTGAAGTGTCATTTGAAAGAGTATAATACTGACAACAATGTTATGCATTCATTTTAAATTATTACTTCAGATTTTATCACTACAAATTTTTAAACTTGAAATTCTTTTGTAATTTTTGTAATCTATATATATAAAATTCAATGTATGTCCGTCTGTTTGTCCTTTATGCGTTACCAAACCGTCCATCCGATTGCTTTGAAATTTTGCATAGTAACACAGGTTAACCCTGGGAAGGTTTTAGGCCATTTACCGAAGTCCTAGGACATTAGGGCTACGCCCCAGTGGCCCTCAAAGTTTCAATGTTAATCTTATGGAAGGTCAATCTTAAGGAAGAAGAAGAAATATTTCTTTTGATTTTATCAGGGGCACAAAAAACAGCTGTTCGTATGAAAAGCTTAAAACAGCTGATTTTGATCAACAACTGATTTGGATCAAAAACTGAATATAGTAGGTTAGGCCTACAATGTTTTTTTTTTTTTTACAATGAACTAAAACACTTGGGCTAATTATTAGTATCAGGTTGATTTGTCTATCCGTGCAAAGCCGGGTCGGGCCAGCTAGTTTTTTATAAAAATTTTAAATAGTAAAAACTACTTTATATAATGGAAAGCCCATGCATAACTTTGTGCCTGTATGTGTAAAGAGCAAGCATGAAAAATTTCACTGCTGTATCTCTAATACTTTTTGAGCCTTAGCATTTTTAGTAAACTAACTCTTCATTTTCTCTACTTTCGGGAATCGCGCGTTTTCTAAAAATAATTTTAGACTCTTTAAACATTTTAGACAAAATAAATGGTCCTAGTTCACCATTTTAGTTTTTATTGATTACAAGTACTACTAGTATTATATATACCATATAGTATAAATAAATGTCACAGCATAAGAGTTTGTACTATAATCAGTGATTATACAAGGCGAACCCCAAAGTGGTTCACCAAAAATTCATGTACATGTTCAACTTTCAAAATTTGTATCTCCAAGAATTATATATATTTTCATCAACTTATGTTTTTTTTTTTTTAATACAGGAAGATCTAAATAAAACTGTAGTAAAGAAAAAAAATTTAATATTTTTGGGTGGTTTTTGACCATTTTCAGTGGGTCCTCCCCTTAAGCGCATACAAAAGTTAAGGTGGGATAAGGGAATTTGTTAAGAATGTATAGTTTTACATCAGAACTATTTGATATAGAACATTTTAAATTAAATATTTCCATTATTTTCAATTTTTTTTATATACAGGGAAAGCGGTACCCTCGCAGTCGATCTGCTCTCTTATCTAGAACTTTTTCGGATAGTGTAAGTACTGGTTTTAATAATTTGTATTTTTAAATAATATTATTTAAACAATATCCCTTGTTGTAATACAATCTTTAATAGTTTTAATTCTTAAAGATTTAAAACAATAAGTAGTATTATAAATATTTTTTTAGTAATTCAAAAAAAAGGTGGCCTTGTAGCTGAGGTAACAGTATACACCTGACTGGAATATTCAAAGGAATAAAGAAAATATTGATGTTGTCTAGTACTAAAAATAAGTTTACGGTAATTTTCAGGCCTGACGGTATGTTTTGATTAAAAGTCTTTCTTTCTTATCGCTTGATCCTTTATTAGGTCTTGTTGCTAATGTAAATTACTTTTGAAAATTCAGATACTATTTTGCATGGTAGAATTTAAATATTTCTTGTTCCCACTTTTAAAAAGAACCGTAATTCATTAGGTTTTTAATTCAAAAATTGTTTTTACGTTTCATAAACTTTTAAATCCAGAAATGTAAAGGGTGAGAATGAATGAGCAAGAAGTCTTGTTTTCGCAAATTTTGACTCTCTTCTATAATTTTACTGTCTGTCAAATTCAGAAATGTCTTTAATAATTTTGAAAATAACATTTTTTAAGTTCTTATTTGTTAGTAGAAAAACACTTTTTCCATTCTAAAAATTTATTAAAATGGTTTAATTAATGTATAGCTTATATAATTTTTCGTCTATTAATGAAAATAAAATTCAGTTGTCTTTTTACGTGTATAACATGAAGAGGAAATAATTTACAAGCATAATGCAGCAACAATCACCGTGGCTTTTTATTTGAAAAAGCTGTAGCAATTTATTAGTCTAAAAGTTGTAAAATTAATTTAATTATTACAAGTAAGTGCGATAGGTCTAATGAAGGTTTTATCCATAGTTCTAACCATGTCTTTCTTATTTTTCAGTCTGAACCGCTGACGACAGATAAGAGAAAACGAAATCGATATCGAGGTAAAATTTGTAATGTGTATGCACTAGCAATATATTATGATAAATATAAAATAAATCTTGTTAGAAAATAAATTTCATAACCTATAAGTGGTTATTTGGTCTGTAGGCCGTTAGCACTTATGCTAATGGAATAAAGGACTTGTGTGTTTTGCTCAACTCAAATATATATTTATTTATATAATACTACTAGGAGGATAAGAATAAGTGACTGAAATTAATATAAGGTAAATATAGATTCTTACTTTCAATTGTAATTTGAAAAATTGTGTCAGATTCAAGTTTCCAGGCATAAACCTTAGAGGTTTACCTTATCAGCCAAATGAAACAAAATGTTTTATCAAAACTCAACAAAAGTTTTGTTATCGAAAGAAATTACGGTATTTGTTTTGTACTTATTTCTTTATAATAGTTAAACTTTTAGTGTTTTGAAATATATTTACTAGTATTATTTTGTATAAGATATTTTTGAAATTCCATGTTAAATTGACATAAATTTATATAAATAAAAATGATATGCTGTTATGTTCATTGGTAAGAGCATCACTTGAGAGCGGCTGGAAAAATTTGGCTATTTTTTGTTTTAAATGTTCGTAATAGTCCTAATTTTAGGCTTTTATGGAAAAAAATTCCTGGAAAATTCTCAAATTCGGGAAACTGAACATCCTTTTTTTCTATGGAATTTTTGTAAGAACTCAAGACATAACTCACGAAAACAGCTGTTCCGATAAAAACCTTAGTAACACATGTTTGTTCACATTCATTAATATAGCAACTTTACTTAGAAAATTTATAATCGGTTTATTATTCTTCAAAACCAACCACTTGTTTAGGTTAGGTTGACAAACTAGAAGCGAACACAAACAAAAATCAACAAAAAATGCTTACTGTATTCAATTCATACATATTCTGTTGTTACATATTATGAATAAAACAGCTGATTTGGATTGAAAACTTAACATAATTTTTTATTAGGCCTACATTGAACCAAAACACGTTTATTTACAACTAATTTTTGGTGAATTTAGAAACAAATAATTATTTTTCACACCTAACAGTTTTTTTATGTTATTCAAAACTAAACAAAAGTCTTACTGTATTATAAAATAATATTATGTACAGAAAATATCAGAGTACCTATAAAATAATATGTTTGTATTGGCTTTGCCAAGGGTCTCTGTCGGGATTGGTGATCAAAGCGGGCAGGGGCAGAGGCCCTAGTATATAATAGAAAGGGCATTATGCCATTATTTTTCTGTATCTGTATAATCAATAGAAACACATTTTACTTGCAGCTCATTTTGGATGTTTTATAATTTACAAGTGAAAAGTTATTGTGAAAAGGGGCTTGGATAGTTTCAAAATTCACAAAACCACTTCTTTGCTAACAATTCAAATAAACTACTTCAAAATAACACAATTTAACTAGATTTGACTTACAATTGCACAAGGTTTGGACTAGCGAAAATATAACCAAACGTCACATTAGCATAATAGCAGGAATTTCTATCTATAGTTCCTTTGGTCAATGTCTGAAGTGAAGTGCCACTTACTGTCCTACTGATATAAGAAACTGTCTGATTCTCAAGAGGTGTAGCATTGCAGACAGGTTACTGATATCCGTTACCCCCATTTAGGTTATACAATTTGGTTTTTGTTATAAAATCCATAAATTTTGTTTTTCCCATTTCCTGTTGCCGTTATACAAAAAATAAGATTGCAAAATTAAATACTTCCAATCAAAATAAATATTTATCTTTATGTTTCCATTTTATTTTAGCCTATATCCAAATAATAGAGGAGAATATGTGGAAGTTATTAAAATTGACCTTTGTCTATTTTACCCCTTTCCTATTATCTTTAAAAAAAATATAAGATCACAAATTTTCAATGCATAGTTTGCTATTAAATTGGATTAGTGTTTTAATTTGACTGTTTCATTTCAAGAAAAAGTTGCTATTTTCCTTCTTATTGTGAGATACTACTTATAATTTTAACAACTTTTTTCTACAAGGAATTTGTACTACAAGGTAATTGGAATAGCTTATTAAGAATGTAGGAGTCCAAATTAACAAAACAATAATTGAAATAGTGGCCTTAAATGGTAGCTGTAGTGAATTTAAAAAAAAAAGGCTGTACAATTTATTGTTTGTTGGGTACCTATGCAAAATTTAATTTTTGCATCTAGAAACATGAAGTTATTGAAGAAATTCATTTCCGATACAAAAATGTAATTTACAGTTGCTTATAAAATTGTAATAATTTTGTGATTTTTCATTCCTACAACAAAACACATCCCATCCAACCCTTTCAGACAATTTTGACGAAATCAACGTCAGACGTAACTTTTACATGAATTAGAATATTTTTTAGTCTACTATAAGTTTTAAGACGTATTATGATAATTGTTGAAACTGGAGCATTAAATCCAATGATGAAGTTTGAGAGTTTTGATTAAAATACAATGAGAAAATTGACAAGATTTGTCTAAGCTTGAACCGCCTACAGAATCACTCGCCGAGTACATGTGTGTTGTATTGACCAGAGGCGGATTTACACTAATGCTGCTTAGGGGCTAGTAGCAATCTGCCACCCCATACATTGAGCAATTTTTTTAGGTAAAAATTACCCTAAACCCAGGGGTATCCTAGAATAAATTCACATAAGGAGTTTTTACATTTGACAAGTGTAAACAATATTATTTACCGAGGTAAAACTTAATCTGAATCTAGAATAGTATTTATATATTGTCAAGTTAATTTTTACATGAGTAAGGTATAATATTTTTTTATCTTATCAGATGTAAAATTCCTTAAATGTATCTTGTCCCACGATCGCCTTACATTTAGGGTTATTGTAACACAAAGCACTCTCACAGAAGTCATCCCTTGTAGTCGACGAGGTTTAGCCCCTCACACCTTGTTTGGCCGTTTGGGACAAGAAACATCTTTCTGCTAGCCCATGCCCATCACCAGCTACTTTCTTCATATTTTATTTTACACTTCTATTAAACTATTTTTATATTACCAAAATTTTAACACACGCACACACAATTTTGGTAAACGACTTTTTTATCATGTGAAAAAACGAAACCTCGATATTTTCAATAACCAATCTGAAACAAAACATTATAACCCTAAACATGAGAAATTAACGAAATAAATGTAAACCAAGTTAATATATACAGATTTAATATTGTTTGTATTTTATTGATTGTCAGTTTTATAAAACATTATTACACTGAGATGCCAAAAAGCTCACTAAAAGAAAACATAAGTAGTTCTATGGTACTATAAATATGTACCCGGTACGTTATTTTATTAATGTATTCTCAAGAAATAGGCCTAGTCATAACATCTAAGATATAACTCTTATAATTGGTAATGATGAATTATAATAAACATTTTGGTGGTAAAGAAAGTCTAGGTCAACTAAAATATCTTTCTTCGAGATTTATCGTTTGAAAAAGAATTTATAAATGTTTTGTTATTTCTGATTCAATAGTTAAAACTGCTATATCCCTTAAACGTGATTCAGTCATTGTAAATCTTGAGTCGTTTTTTCATCTTCTCAAATGGAGAAGAATCGTTCCGCTGAACAGTAAGTATAGGCAAGGATTGTAAAAAACAATTTTAATGCGATGACAACATAAGGATATAGGCCTCTTTGCCTTGGAGTTGGTTATCATGCAACACTTTATACAGTTAAGAATTGTTTTTCGTCATCGTCTTTTTTCAATTCTTTCAAAAATCTAACATAATGTAAAATCTCATTCACAAATTCTTCCGATTCTGGCAAATCATTATTATACAAGTAAAACATTTCCTACTGTTTTCTTTAAGCGTATTCAAGTTAAGGTTTTCTTTCTCACAATTACAGGAGGCTGTGTACTGAGCTAAATAAAAGTATTTTTCTATTCATTGAAATTTTCAGCCCCCAAAAATTTGTCGCCCTCCCCTAAATCTGCCACTGGTACTGACCTTACTGGCCCCTGGCCTTTGCACATGCTTGCTTCACTTCAGACACTTGTCAAATGAACTGTATAGGAATTATAATTAGTAAATAAAATATGCATCAATTATAGCTCATTCCTAATTCAGTTCATAGGATAAGAATTACACTTATCTATAATCTTAAAAAGTACGGAAACTAAATCAAACACTTTTCAAAAACAATTCTTAGTTTATTGAATTATGTTTTTCTTTAATAAATTTATTATATCTGAAATCATTTTTGAATGTTAGGATCTCAAGAATATCTTGCTGAAAAGTATGTGGGCGAGTTGATTGAAGCATATTTTGTTTACCGCAACTTGAATCGTCCATTTGGAGGGGTCAACTTTATCCCAGGAACACCTTATTCTATTCGTGGGTTCTTTCTGCGAAATGAGAATGGAAAATTTGAGTTCAATCCCCCTTCGCCTTTCAAACAGGTCAGATCTTTTCAGTTTTATACATCTACACAAATTGCATTCTTTTACCGCATTTATTTGTTTTCATATTACTGAGAGGTTAAATAATATTTTAAAGCATGTGGTTATGTCCTCTCCCGTGCCACTGCTATGACTATAGTCAGAATTTTAGTTTTTTTTTTTACTTTTTCTTTCTCACACCCATGCAATTTGTATAATTTATTAAACAATTTAAACCAAATAAAATGGTATAGTATGGTAACATTAATAAAGAAATTTTAAAACAATAACGAAGAAATGTTTTCTTTAAATTTCGATATACACTTTTAGGCCTAAAAACTAAAGTTAAAATAGGCAAAATGAAAACCTAATCTCCATTATTTTGAAAACTGTAAATTCTTTTAGGACAAATCATATTACTCTTACATAAGATTAAGATCAGTCTTTCTATTTCTGTAAAAAATATTAATAAATATTTCCAAATAAAATAAGATGTGATTTAATTTGGAAGTTACAACCACTAGGGCTTATCTTTCAATTAATCACAAAATAAATAATACACTGGTAAAATAATTTATTTGATATGTAAGTGAACTCATGTTTTGCAATTTCTTTGTCTTAAATAAATAAAAGGATAAGAGTTCTACTTGTATATTTTAATAATTTTGGTGGTGTTGAAAGTGCTTCTCAAATATATTTAAAAATGGCCTCCACCCCCTATATTGTGCTTATTTTTTCAAACTAAAGAGCTCACGAACTTTATTTATTTATTAGGTACATAGTCGGTTTTCTGATAATTATTTCTCAAAGTATTAAAAAACTAATTTCAACAACACCAAATTGATTAAAATCAGTAAAGTAGAACTTTAGAAATAACCATTGAAAAACTAAATATTTTGATATAAATATTCTAAAAGTCCTACAATTGGTTTACTTAGCAAAAAACATAAAGTATATTATTAGGTTAAGTTTATTGACTTTCAACTGCATTTAAAATAATTAATGTTTGTATTAAAAAAAAAAGTTTATATGTAATTGATTTTAAAGTTACAAGAGCAAAAATATGTCAGGCCTACAGAAACATTTCGAAAGAAGTTTAAAAAGAAAAACGTTAACTTATACACCATAAAATTATTATTAGTGGAGGGAAATTAGTATTGTTTTTATTTTTTTTAATATTAAAGTTTAATTTTTTAAATATTTTGTTTTTATACATGCAAATGAGCCGAAACCAAAAAACTCAACAAAATCGGTCTTCAACTTCATGAGAAAAGTGCATTTTGATGCATTTCGAGAGCATTGCTACACTAATTTTTAGATATCTCCGTCTCTATTGGTTGTAGAAAAATAAAAATTGAAAATACTTCCAATTGAATAGACTATCAAACTGTTGGGTTTTAGTTATGTTAGAAATATATCCTAACCTCAAAAATCCAAATTTTTCGATATATATATATATATATTGTTTTACTAATAATGCAATAAGTGGGGTAAAGATCATCAGATCCTCAAGAAGATTTGAGAAAATATATATTTTCATGCTATTAATACATGATTCAATTTTTAAAGTTGTTAAACAATTTGTACAACTGGCCAGAATGAATTTTTGAATGAAAATGAATTTTTTTTGTAAATCTCAGTATTTTTCTCACCAGTTTGTCACCATACCCTTTAGATTGATATGCAGTACTTTACGCAGTGAGTGCACAGTATAGAAAACTTATATGAAAATCTGCCATCAAAGTTAATACATGCGACAAAATGTCAAAAAATTTATATATTTTTAAAAATAAAAAAAAACAATATTTTCGCTTCATAAACAGATTCTAACGTATGTTCATAAAAAAACATACACTTAAAAAAAAATTACCTTACAACCATTTCTCATTAAATGAGAAGCGTTAAAATGTTCAAACAGCCATTTTGTGGACATAAAATTTAAAATGTTTGTTTGAAAGTAAAATCTTGAATTATTAGTATGAAAATAAAAATTATTCAATAAATTTTCATCAAGATCTGATGATTTTTACCCCATTTATTTCATTATTAGTAAAAAATAAATACATGTATTTATTTCCTAGTATATTGAGAAATGATTTTTTGAAGTTAGGATGTAGGCTACAGTATTTTTAATGGACCTATACCCTAACAGTTCAATAGTTAATTATTTTACGAGTATTTTCCCTTTATTTAAATTTTTCTACGACCAATACAGCCGAAGATATTTAAAAATAGTGTAGCGATGCACTTAAAATTCATCATAAGTGCACTTTTCTCACAAAGCTACAGAACAATTTTGATGAGATTTTCGGTTTAACTCATTTGCATTAAAAAAAATTGGTTTTCCCGATTACATCACTTTTAAATTTTAATTTCCCTCCACTATATGTATAGTAAGTATAATCATCCATGTAAAAAAGTAGTGACTACATTAAACTATTTCACTCACATTTGTGTGAAGGGCACAGGGTCTTCCTTACATATAACACAAGTTTTTGTTACAGTATTGGATGATGGATCGTACACCCCTCAAACCACCTTTGGAACTAAACCCAAAACCATTTCATACGATATACGACACTGCAGTAGATGTTCTACAAGCCAACGATATTACGATGAACCCAAGAGGAGTAGTTATAAACATGAGATAGATCAAAGATATAGAAAACACATTCATCAGCATGGCCATCCTTCCCCGTATGACTGCGACCATCCTGATCATATGTAGAAGTTTGGAATATAGTAGTTTATTGATAAGGTGTGTGCAAGTAGGCTACTTTAAATTTTTGTAAAATTATTAAAATTTGTATGTGCAAAAAATTACTTTATTTTATAAATCAAACATTTTATGGATGTGTATTCGAAATATCTCTAAACAAGAAATTTCGAAATGAAAATGGATACAAATATTGCTGTATTACAAAATATTTATGTATGTATAACTTGAAATAGTAACAAACACTAAATTGTATAATTAAAAGTGGTACTGTAATTTTTTTTAAATTCTTCTTGAAATAAGGCAAGAAAATAAATGTAAAGATACTGCTGAAATCTACATATTCACATAATTTTCTTAGTCTGTGCTTCTAGCCACAAGTGACGCCAATGCACTTTATATATTTTTACATTTTGAACACCAGAGCACAACATTGGTGAAGTTTTTGCCCACACCTAACACAATATAGGTGAATATGTCACCTATGAACAGAGGTGATGTAGAAGAAAATGTAACGATTGTTTAAATCAGCGGTTCCCAACCCAAGTTGATACTGGTGTGACGCGACCCTCATCTGTTTACCCCTGCGACTCCCTGAGGATGGTGCGACTCCCTGAGGATGGTGCGACTCCCTTTTTGGGCTGTGCCTTCAGTCCACTTGCGGACATCGCTGTCAGGATGGATCGTGGGTGAGAGAAGGTTCTTCAAATAAGGTGACGAACGATTGTTTCACTTCAAAACGTTTATTCAAAGCAAAACAACCTATTCCTCTGCAGGTCCAGACTTACAACCAAACTAAGCTAAGGTAAACGCAAGCGAGTCTACATGGTGTGGTCTGGAGTCTTCTGGTACAAATCACCTTTTAAGCCCTTCCGGTCAGCCTGGGAGACACTTAAGCAGTTCAAAAACCCATACCTTTACATAACTATACCAGCCTGTGTTTAATGTTACTAAATTCACATTTAAACCCAGTATTCAAGTTATATGAATTAGGTATAGAACAACTCTGCTCATTTTCGTTGAATTTTTCAAGGCTATTTTTATTTAATATTAAAAAAATTTGTATTTATTTCAATTATTAAAAAAAATTATTTATGTTAAAAACCTTTTTAATCCATGCCTTTTTATACGTAACAACAATATCAAAATGTATTTGACTTATCCCGTTACTTCCCAAATTAATTTTTTTTAATATTTTTTTATTTCCGGTGGATATTTACTTTATTATCACTTATTACCTATAGTTACACTATAGAATATGAGAAATATGTTTACAGTAACAAAATACAGTACGTCGACAGTGGGCATCAACGGTAGGGCGGTATTAATAGGTAGTAGAAATGATAAAAAAATAGTATTGAATAATTAAATGTTTTAATACAACAAAAAATGTTAAATATTACTATTACAAGACAAATTACATCACACAAAAATTTATTAGTTGATTAGGGAGTGTGGAAGGCTTCCGTACAAAGCACATGGCACCCAACTTGGCATGTCTTGCATTTTTTCTGGTGGCCTTGGAACACAACGCGCAGCGAACTTGCTTCTCAACTGTTTCCAGATGATGGTCTTTACCACTGTAACGAATTTCAGGCAAAACCCTACAAGATACTTTCGTGCTTGGTCTTCCTGAAGAATGGATGGATAGCACAAGTTCACAAATAAGTGCGGACAGCATATCGTGTAAATTGTAGCAGATCTAGTTTTTTTTCAACCCCTTTAGGCGTCATTCGATACAACAACCAAGCATTATTCATACTAACATTTAAGATATATGCAATCATTGGCCAATACCACTTCTTGCTACGAATATTTATACAGTAGCTAGCAACATTCTCATCTAATCTGTCCACTCCGCCCATATTCAAATTATACCAACTAACACAATTTAGCTGTGGAACTAAGATGTATTTCTTTTGGCTACTAGACCAACGTTTTGCTTTACCCATGGGCTGAAGTCCTGTTGCTGTCGATGCTATCGTAAAAACACTGTTGTCCATGTATCTGACAAGTGTTATGTTCGAGTCTGTGTCGGTGATTTGGTGAAAAGTTCCTCTTTTTTCAGATCTTTCTCTTCACAAAGAGGGGCTTTATCAACTCTATCTCTTCTTATTGTGCCTGTACCGTCGTATCCGATATTTTTTAATGCTTCTAATAATTTAAAAGAGGTGAAGAAATTGTCGAAAAACAGACAATATTTTGTATCTGGTGGGAGTTCAGAGATTAGGTCCATTACAACCGAGCCTCCCATACCGAGTTCTGAATTAGTTGCGCCAGTTGCTTTGCCCTGATATGGTTCCGCTTGTATAGCGTAGCCTAATCTTGTAGCAAGTGTCCAAACTTTATAGCCGAATCGGATAGGCTTACCATGGATGTGCTGTTTGGCCCCATGTCTACCAAAATATGGCACCATAGAATCATCAATGGAAAGTACCTAAGCCATCGCTGGTTCAACATGCACATAACTGTGCGAACTTTGGAAAACTTGTCATCTTTATCAATCTTCGAATTTTCACAGAAATTAATATATTTTAGAAGTTCTTCGAATCAATTACGTGACATGCACGTGAAACTGCCTCGTGGTGTCTGTCCTCTGCCGTTTCCCAGTACATTCTGTAACGCGACATTTTATTGTATCCAGAGAGAAATAGAATAGAAAAAAACAGACGTATTTCGTTTTCCGAAGTAGAAAAGAGCATATTTCCTTTTTCTAGAGCATATTGATTGGTGCAGTAAACTATGTACTCAATGACCTCCGAATCTAAGAAAAATTCAAATAATTCTATAGGAGAGTAATCATTTGACAAGAAATTAGGAAGAGTAATCTCTATAGCGGTTCTATCTGCAATGTCTTTTTCTTCCTAATTATGCACTTTAATTTTCTTGTTTTTTCTCACATCTTTATTTTGTTTACTTTTTTTCACTGCCAAGCCTTTATAATCCTTTATTTGATTCTGTTCTTCAAAAATATTATTTACACCTTCATCTTCGTTAATTGTTTCGTCACATTCCACTTCTTCTTCATAATTTTTTCCTTCACCTATTTCTCCGATTCTTACTTCAACAAACCCATCTTCAGTAACTGCTTTTTCCAGTTCAGTTCGCGCTCGAGACCACCCGCAAGTACTTGTGTGGAAAAACTATGTCCCATTTTAATTATTTAACGACCCTTTAATGGTGAATACGTGTGTGTACTTTATGTGTTGTGTAGTGATTTGTGTAATGTGTCCATCGTTTTAAATATTTCGTCTTCGACAATGATAGAGTTATGTCGAAACTAGTCAGACCCAGCAGCAGGAAATCAACACGACCATTTGAAGGTTGGTAAATTAATTTTAAAATTTTTCAATATTTTTGTCGACAAAATAGACACAAAAAACAATAATATCTATGTAAAACATAAAAGAAACATCTCAGTGATACTTTATCTATACATTGTAAAGTGTTTGACAATTAAAATTAATATTTATAAGGTTGTAATAAACTTACTTTGTATTCAGTGACATGCTGAGTTAAAGAGCCGGTTACTAAAACTGTCACTACAAACAAACCAAACGAGACACTGAAATGACGTACGGTCAGCAGACGCAGTAGTGCCATCGTAACAGTAGACAATTATCGTACACATCCTACGCAACCAAAATTTCCCATAACAAATTTTCAAAACCGATGTCGACATATGTCAACAGTGGGAAGTAACGGGTTATATTGAGTCTACAAGATCACTGAAAATCAACTCAATTCAATGTTTTTGTTCCCGTCGCACGTGAAATTTAAACGTTACTGGAAGTGTGCATCTAGGAATAAGATTCCGATGTACGATTCCTGATTCAGCAGTCCTCGCCAGCCAATGTTGCTATCGCGTTACACTTTATGGGACAATCTGACTTCTTGAAATGTTTTTTATAATTCAAAACTTTGCATTTAGTTAATTTCCTCTTGAAACATTATTTAATTGTATTAAATTATTATTATTAATCTATTTAACATTATTACTACTAACAATTTGATTTTTCTATCATAATTACGTTTTGAATGAATCCCAACTTGATTTTGTTTATATACAGAGTGCAATTCAGGTCCCATGTAATTACATATTTCCGAAGTTATATATAAGCCATACACATTTTGTTTATTAAATCTATTCAGTTACTGAAATGCTAATTTGCCTATACTTTTATTTTACATCTTTTAAGACAAATCAAAACCTTGAAGTCTGGACGGTTTCTTTTTAATTCTAGTAGGTCTACCTTGTGGTTGTATATTTGCCGGTACTATGGCACTTGTACTAGCTGCGTGAATATCAGGTATAGCTACACAAGGCTTCATTCACAGCGTTTGTAGCTGTTGTAATCGTGGTATCCGTTGTTAAATTGCTTACTTCCAAATTTTGTCCCAAAATATCGCTTGTAACCGCTTTAGACCGCCTATTGTTTATTGTTTTCTTAGTTTTGGCTGTAATGTTGTAACTTACGGTTACAAAATGTAAAAATATATAGCTTCTTTATTTAATAGCCCCACGTTGGGAAAAAGTTCAAAAATAAAAAAAATATGTCTTAAATCAAAAATAAAAACGCCATATGTGGATCATCTAATAGCTATTAATATCTCTTCATCACCTTAAAAAGAAAAATCGTCGCTCATGTAATACTCAAAATCATTTATGTATCTCCTAGGCCTATTGCCTCACTTCTAAAATAAATCATCGCCCACCTTAACTCACATAACATCTTTCTCCCAGTCTCAACGTAGAACAATATTATTTTCCTCACCTTACTTCAACTCACCTTACTATAATTCACCTTATTATAATTCACCTTACTTAACTCACCTTACTATAATTCACCTTACCTAACTCCCATAATCTTAATAAAAAATAATGATCATAATATTTTCGATAATCCACATATAACCTCACTTATGCTTAGTCTGCATATATTTACTTGTAATTACTAATTATTCAAAAAATATTTACTAATTAGTTTAATTTTCTTAGGGGTGGGAACCTGGCTAAAAAAGTAATGGCTAAATGGACATTCGTGGCCATATGAAGAAATTCAAGACATCATGGCAGCAACTATTTTGTTTAATCAAACATAATTAAAAAATGAATATTTACAACAAACAATATCAATGTCATAGAACAATTAAACATACAAATTGATTAACTATTTACAAATTATACAAAGTTTTGTGAGCCATAGCTTACAAATAAATGACGCAATAAATGAAAAGTTTAAGTTAGGATATTACTCAAATTTTTTATAATTTTCTAAAAATGCAGACTTTAAAATTTAAACTAATGGCCATTTATTACTTACTGCGTTGTCTATCTCACTGTTTTTTACCTAGGACTTTTGATAATCACACAAATATGAAGCACTCTCCATTTCACTACGCGCGTTTTTTATTGAAGCACATTTCACAATTCTTTAAATCGTCTTATCTTCGAAGATATTAGATATTTCTTGTCATCCAAGATTTTACTAATACTGTCACTGCTCTACTTCACTTTCGTACTATTCTTAATGTTCAAATTTTAAATAAACTATACTTTTGTGGTGAATGCAGCTCCCACAACATACAAGACGTAGAACGCCTTTCACGCCATCTTGATTCCTCTTTTCTTTCTAGAATGTTCCGTAGCGTCCCCACTAGCTAGGAACCTGTTTTTCGTCACGTATACCAGTTGTTTCCCTCTCTCTCTTTACATTGCATCCATGATCACTGATTACGCCATCATATCAAGATCTCGATTCATATTAAATTGTGTGATGTACTGTTATTATATTCTTTTTTATTTATTTATTTATCGAACTGTTCATAGTCTCGACGGTCGCTTTATTACTCGTTTATAACGCATTACTCTTTGAAATAAAGTTTCTGTATAATTTTCACTTTTTTTTTTTTTTTACACACGCTCATATACTGATATGTTTTCTAAGTCTGCCTTTATATTATTTACTTTT
Organism: Philaenus spumarius; assembly: GCA_018207615.1. Lineage (NCBI taxonomy): Eukaryota > Metazoa > Arthropoda > Insecta > Hemiptera > Aphrophoridae > Philaenus > Philaenus spumarius. Next base: position 285,779 of record JAGFPH010000910.1, on the reverse strand, counting down.
ACAGTCTGCTTTTATGTTTTATTATTTGTTTATTAAAGAAAAATGATTCTACTGTAATTACTTTGCGTCATTAAGAAATGTAATTATATGAAAATTAAAATAATTAATATTATTTAGTATTGCGTCATTATTTTTCTTTAGACCAAATCTCTGTTCCTTTAGTCACTATAGGAAACAGCTGACTCATTTCTTACTTTATTATTTTCTCTGTGACATGGACGTAAGTGTCACAATGTTTCATTTACAATTTCTAGACATGGCTTGACCCTTTTACGTGTACCATTACTTCACGATTCCTGACTTTTAACATTATATTAAATTTGACAATATTTTTAAGATGATAAATTTTCCCCGCCATAGCTTAGTTAGTTTCTTATCCCTTTTTAATACAGGTGTATATAAATACACAAATTGTCCTACCGAATAATTATTTTGCTAGGAGTTTTCATATAATTTTTCCTTTGCTTTTCAAATTGGTTTGATTGGTATAATTTCATTTTACTATAGGCTTCATTTAATTGAGATCTAACATTTTCTATATAATTTTCGTAAATAAAAGTATCCTCTGTTATTTTTAATGTTGATTCTAAGGGTGCATTGGCTTTCCTTCTATACAACAATTTGTACGGACTGTAATTAGTGGTTTCATGGACTTGTGAGTTGAAGGCAAAACTTACATATATGGTAAAATTTCCGACCAATTATCTTTGTTATTATTAACAAAGTGACGTAAAATTTTTACAGATGGTATCATTAATGCGTTCTAAACATCCATTCGCCTGTGCGTGGTATGCTGTTGTCAAAATTCGTTTAATCCCTAATAATTTACATCAATTTTGCATTAATTCAGACGTAAAATTTGAACCTCTATCAGTTATAATAATTTCTGGAATGCCCTATAGACATATTATTTTTGACATTAATTCCCTGGCTGTAATTTCCGCTGTTTGATCTACTATTGGGATAAATGATGCATGCCTAGTAAAATGATCTACTACCTATAATATGTATATATCCTTGTCTTTACTTATAGGCAAAGGGCCGACAAAGTCCATCGCTATTATTTTATAAAGTGCATCTGGTTCTGTAAATATGTTTCCTAAAGGCGCTTTCGTTTTCCCAAAGTCTACCCGTTGTGCACAAGATTTACAAGCCCTAATATAATTTGTAATATCTTCTTCCATTTTTGGCTAAGAAAATTTTTTATTTACTCTAAGTAGTGTTTTCTTAACTGCCGCATGACCTGCCGTAATTAGATCGTGGTTTAATGCAATGACTTTATTTCTTAGTGATTTTGGTAGGTACCAAAATTAATGCTTGATTCCTGATTGAAAATAAATTACTTATAATTTTTACGTAATTTTAAAATTTGACATTCCTCATCTGTTGTTTGGGCTTTTCTAATTTCATCTAAATCTATTATTGGCAAATATTCCTCCCTCACTACGTTTATGTTATTTAGCCTTACATTTCTACTTAAAGCATCTTCATTAGTGTGTTATTTTCCAGGTCTATGTACTATTATGTAATTAAATTCTGACAATTTCAAACTCCTTCGTAAAATTCTACTTGTTGGGTCCTTTAAAGGAGTTAAATAGCAAAGTGCTTTGTGGTCCGTTGTAATTTTAAATTTCCTGCCTAATAAATATATCCTAAAAAGTTTACAACTCCATATGACTCCGCACATTTCTAAAGTAGATGCATCGTAGTTTTTCTCAGCCTTATGTAACACTCTACTAGCAAAAGCAATTGGGTGAACTTAACCATCAATTTCTTGTGATAACACACAGCCTAACCCTTCTTTAGACACATCTGTTAAAGTAAACTCTTTGGTAAAATCGGGGTATTTAAGTATAGGCGCTGTAATTAATTTGTCCCTTAACATTACAAATGCCGTCTGACATTCGAGTGACCACTTAAATTTTATGTCATCTTTAGTTAAATCAAATAATGGCCTAGCTATTTTTGAAAAATCTTTTATTTGGCTCCTATAAAAACCTGCTAAACCTAGAATGTGTCTTACTCTTTTAACTGTTTATGGTATTGGAAAGTGTTTTACTGCTTCTATGTTTTTCTCGTCTGGTCTTGTATCTGCTTTGTTCAATAGTAATCCTAAATAGTTAATTTCCTTTACTCCAAATTTACTAATACATTTGATGTTTGAAATAGCAAAAAATTTGCTCAAGGAATTTATATGTTGCTAAAACAAATCACGTCATCAAGATACAACAGACAAAAATGTCGTCTCTTAATCCTAATAGTAAATGTTTTTTTATAACTCGCTGAAAAGCTGCCGGATCTATTTTTAAACCAAATGGAAGTCGTCTATATTGAAAATGACCCCAGGGAGAAGAGAATGCTCTTTATAATTAAGTAGCATTCTTATGAAATCTATTTTTTTTTGTTCTGGCAAGGGACTTAATTTCTTATTTATTTCTGATTCTATTATTGACTTTCTAAAATTATAATCTTTGGTGTTATTTTCCGAAAACATGTTTACTTTTAACGGTTCCTCCATTGTAACTATATCCGTGTTTAATTTTGCCAATAGGGTCCCTTTTTTAAAATTAACTTCATTCTATGATATATTTACTATTTTTTTAAAACAAGTTTTATTCTTTCCTAAATGTACAACAGCCCTGGTGCATAAAATGTTAAAAGGCGGATTTTCAATAGGTTCGATTAAAACCTCTCTATTTATTAACTCCAAAGTGTTTTTAGGGTTGTCATAATTCTTATGTTTACAATAACTTTACATTTTTGCTTAACTTTATTTCCTATTTTTGGTTGTACTTTGTCCTGAATGTTTGGTAATACTTTAATATTTTCCGTTAAAATCGTGTCTGCTGTCTATTTAATTCTTGTTTATTTTGGTACATAGGCCTACTAGATCCTATTTTTTGAAATCCCATCATTGTTATATTAGCATTATTTATTGTTACTGCATTTATGTTCAAATCTACTACAACTGTTTTAGGCCTTAAAATCTAGGGGCGCGGGAAAATTGAGACGTCGACCAAGAACACTGTTTATGCGACAGAACAAGTACGGGTTTTCACCCTCCCCTACCTCCGACCCCCTGTGGGTCAACGATGTTGATTTTTCGTACACCAATTTTCGAGGAGCCCCTGAGGACGTATACCAAATTTTAATTTTAATGACCACCAAATCAGGGAGCTATGGAAGTATTAAAATCGTTATTTTTTAAGTTTTTACTTCTTGTTCTTTGACAGGGCTACAGCCTTACAAACTTAACGGATCGAGCATAGATTTTGCACACATATTCGTTATGCTACAACGAAGTGCCTTTTGTGCAATTTGCCCCCCCTTCAAAATGGGGGGTACTGGTTTTCACCCCCCCTTACTGGGGGTCACTGGTATTGATTTTTCGTATACCCATTTTCGAAGTGCCCCCTGAGGACGTGTACCAAATTAACTCTTGGGACCATCAGATGCTATTTATGAATGTTTGAAAATCGCTATTTAAAAAATATTTCTACTTCTTGTTTTTGACGGGGTTACAGCCTCACATAAATAATGGATCGAGGTTAGATTTTGCACACACATTCGATATGCTCCAAGGAAGTGCAATTTGTGCAATTTAAACCCCACCCGCTCTTTCATTTTTAGGCGTTTATTAGAAAGGGTTAAGATTTTGTCAGAGTTGTTCAATGGAGACCCCTGAAAAAGTGATCAAAATCTACACCTGATAGGCTATGTTCAGTAAAAGACGAGTTATTTATTGTTTCTAAACGCTGAAAATGATTACACAATGGTTTATTGTTTCTTAAAAATGTTTTTTGTTCATAATTCAAAAATACCCAGTTAATTCAATTGGGAAATGAGGTCACATATTTCTTCATTATCATTATTTCAGTTCAGTTGAACTATTTTTGGCTGATTCCAAATTCAAAAACACTAGGCCTATTTGTTAAAATTTTAATATAACAGCTGATTTCACCCATCATCTGTAATCCTTAAACAAAACCCAGCATAGATTTATATTTTTTATATTTTGGGGTTATGTTTACAACTTCAATCATTATAATTTCTTGGGAAGTTGATATTTTTAAAGTATGAGTTATAGAACTAATGTATACTATAATATGTTATAAGATTTGTTTTGAGGTTATAAACTGTACCTATATAAACACAATCGTTTATCATCAATATAATATATTTGTTTATACAAACTTGAAGAAGAGAGATAGCCTATCTATTTGTTTAACTTCGGAAACATTCGTACATCTTCGTATAACATATACACATAATTCGATTATTAATTTCTTCATTATAATATAAATAACTTCTAAATCATTTGATCTATCAATATGAAATAAAAAGCAATTAAAATATAATATATTTTTATCTTTCTTTGTATATATAAAATGACGTATAAAAATAAAAAATTTAACAAATAGGCATACAGTTTTATAGCAATTCTTTTTTGAGACCCACCACATGGAGTAAAATCGGTCATCCTGAAGATGATTCGATTAATTTGGCAATAGAAGAAATATTTTTATACTTTGAAAAATAAATAATTGTCAGTTTTCAATGAAGAATTAAAAAATATTTGCAAACATCCAGCTATAGAAACAGAACAAGTAAGACAAAATTCAAGTTCAAGTATGGTAATAAAATTATTATAATTAATTGAGAAACAAAGTGGTGCATACAAGTGTGCATATTATGTAGAATAAGACTTCTCCAATTTTTATCAAACAGTTTTTTTATCAAATTGTATGATCTACAACTTCTGTCTGAAATATTTTTATACTTCGATTTATAAGAAATATGTGAAAAAAACTGTATTTTTTACCTTTGACCTTGAATAACATTTTTAGAAGACAAAGGATTGGTGGGGACTTTTTATATTTTATTTGCAATATTATATTTAAGACCTATACCACTTTTAGCTCAATGTGAATATTTGCAAAGTTAAATGTCTATTTTGACTGAACTTTATTGTAAAAAAATCTAGAAGAAACAATATACAAAATTGGTGAAAGACAAAAGTAACAGTTTTTATTTTCATAAGCACAGTAACAAACAACGATACAGGAAACAATACAAAATTTATTCAGTCTTTTAAAAGTACAATATTATTCAAATCACAAGTTAACTATTTCATAAAACAAAGTTTGTTCTTTGTAAGATCATAGAAAATAAATATTAGACAACTTAGATGTAGGGTACCTTGTTCTATATATTTACAGCTGTTACTAGATAGAGGTTCATGACATGAAACAAACACAATCAATTAAAGATCTGGGTTTTGTACAAGCATACGTCTACATTTTCAGTTTGGGTAAACATTACAGTTTTCAGTTTACTACAAAAATTATGCCTGTCTGACTTTCTTTTAACACACTACATAATATCGGTTTAAAGCACGAACGTTTTAAAATTGATTTACAATTTGGTGCTGAATTTAGCAATTAAAATGAATTTAATAGTTTACAAAATAATACATTAAATAAGGTTTATTATTTATTAAATTTCAATAATATAACAACTTTTTAATTTGATAGTTAGGTTGATCTTGCTGCAAAAAAGTTTAGTCTGTCAATATTAATGAGCCAAAAAGTTTTCCTAATAAATGCAAAAAGAAAAAAAGCAAGAAAAATTCCTACTAAAACTCTGAGTAAAAAATAATATATCGTTTTACAATAAATTAGGTTGTGGTATATTTTATTACTTAATTGTTTACTACATCGTTAGGAAGAAACATCTAAATAGGTAAATTTTTACACATTACAAAAAAACAAACAAAAAAAATCATAAAAATAACACTTCTTAACAATTACAATGAGGAATTTAATTAAGAACATTTCTTTATTTTCTACTTAAAATAGCAGTGTTGTGTTTAAATGCAATACATATAAGAAATTTATTTCTAAACATTCTGAGGTAACGTCCATATTGGTATAACGTCCATATTTTGAGCCTGTAAGATTAACTGAGATAAGCTGTAAAACACATCAAAAAGGCAACAGCAGTAGCAAACTTGGAACTCACCACTTCAGAAATGTCTACTGTTTCGGGACTGATCTGCAGGTATGAGCAACCAACTAATCTATTTTGTTCTCTTGTGGTAAGAATTAATCTATAGTTGTCCTATTTACAAAAAATTAGAACTGATTTTCTGTTGGACGTTCTAGTTCAAATCTCTTGTATTCTTATTTCCTAATTTCTACCGCAAAAATGTGATAATGGTTACATTCCTAGTGAACTTTAAAATGCATTCTCCTATTGTATTGTAAGGAATATGTCATAGAACAAACTATAATATTTTATGTTAAATCGATAACTGTTAAGATCTTTTTTAGAATATAAATAAATCATTTATAAAAAAGTCCAATCATTGCACTCTACGTAAAAGATATTTGTACTTTATAAAATATATTAGTAAAGTTTGTGTCACAAAACCAAATCCTAACCAATCAATACATTAAAAATATTTTCCATCAAACATTTAACATGATAACAAACCCTTATTGCACTATATCCACTTGACAGCAAAAACAGATAAATCAAATAGTAAAAGCTTTCAATAACAAAACAGAAATCAAATTAATAACTAAAAGTATTAACATGTTATTAAAAGTTTATTTGTACAGTCAAATTTTATTGATGTTACTTGTCACTACTTTAAAGCAGTTTTTTAGCGGTTGGCAATATTTTGAGTACAAAAATATATTTATTTCAATCTATTGCTATATATCTAGATTTTATTTTTACTGAATGAGTAAAAAACAAAATTATCTTCTAAACATTGTATTAAATACTATTAGTTAGTTATATTTATCAATAGCTACATAGTTTAAGTTATTTATAAGATATACAAATGTGAAGATGCATCATTTGAAAAACATACTGTAAGAATAAATTTAAATAATTATATGAACTAGTTTTTAATTTAATTTATTTAAAAAATGTGTAATTTATTGACTATTAAAACAAATTACCAGGAGATAAACCCTTATCTGAACAGAATTTTAAGCAAATTTGTACATTCTAAACAGAAAAGCAATGTATATAAAAATAATAATAATATTTCATCAAGTCGATAAACTGTTAAAATGAGAGCCAATACAATGTGCATCATTAACCATTAAAATAATTAAAATTTCTGTTTTATTTGTTATACTATATATCACTTTTTTGTTATATTTTTTGTAGCACATGTTTCGGTATGCATTTATCATATATATTTTTTAATTATATTTGAAAAAGTATTTTTTTAAATTAAAAAAGTAAAACCACAGTATTTGATTTGTTTCAACTAATAATAAAATGTATTTGTGTGTGCTTCTAAGGGATTTTGTTATGGTTTCAACTTAGTCATTACTTTTTTTTAACTATGGTAAAGAAAAATTGTTAAAATAAACATTAATATAGCAAAAACAAAAGTAATGTGCAGGAACAGTAAATAAAAAAAATTAATTAAATTTATTATATTTGGATACTTTTAGCACAAGTGCCTTCTCTCGTCAATACAAAATGAGTTATCCTCCGCCACGAGTTGGCTCTCCAATCTCAACAAGAAAATCTTCAGCTTGTTTAATCAGTGCTTCCAAGCGTTCTTTTGTTGCTGCAGAGTTACTCGGAGATTTTAGTTTCTGTTTGGCGGTAGTGATAGCAGTACGACGACCAGTGACATTGTGGAAAACACGAACATGTTTTTCACCGCTTGTCAGAACAAATTCCCCAGCAGAATCAAAAAGCACTTTTGTTATATTACCTGCACAGAAAATACAATTTTTTAATGTGAGACAACTTTAGAGATTTTATGAAAAACTTAAAAATACACGAATTATCCTAAACACAGCTTACATGTATATCCACATTGTTATAGTGTTATTATTTTCATAATTATGTATGCACAAAAATCATGTAACCTGAATAGAGGAGCAGTCCAGCTGCACGTATAAGGTCGGGACACACATGACCGCACCGCACTACAGCCTAGTGTGGGCAAACACTCGGTGGGGGAATAATCTAATGGAAATGTATGGAATAGTCCTAACATTGTCCCCGCCATGTCACTGCACCAGGGGCGCGCGGTGCCAACTAGGTTTTGTTTACTTTTTCACGTTGAAGGTGCAGCCACGGTATGGATCCCGAAAGACTCGTCGAAGAAATTCGAAAGTGTCCCGTCATTTACGATCAAACAAACAAGAAATATCGAAACGTCGACTACAAGGAGCAGATTTGGAAAACTATTTCATCCAAGTCACAAGTTGTAGGTAAGTAATTACTCAATTAGTCATTGGCCAACACATGGCCGTGCTACGGTAAAGTGTGGTCTCATTGAGAACGAGCCGAGATACGGACAACACTAGGCTGTGGTGCGGTGCGAGCACGGTGCGGTCATGTGTGTCCCAACCTTTAAGAGAGTTTGGCTCTAGGGTCAAACAAACATATTACAATACTAAAACATAACAAATTTACACTCACACACACACATCAGTTACATTGAATCATTTCTAAATTTTCAACTTCTATTAGGATACACCAGGCTGTGAAATACAAACAAATATTAGAGTAGAGTATAACATTAAAAATAGGAAAAGCATTTTAAATTTTGTTTCTTTTGAGGTAGATTTTGTTTGAACCTTTTATTAAATTTGTGTTTTTGTCTGTGTTTTGTTTTATCTTTAAAAATTTGTATTTTTCACTAACTTTTAAAAGTTAGGCTGGTTAAAACAAAAGAAGTTTTTACCTAACAGAAAAAATTGAGAGACTGTCTACTTAAATTAATCATAATCCCAAGATTTCAGTGAAGAATTAAACATAACTAATGGAATGAAAGTTAAGATACCGACATATAACATTAATATGTAGCTATCTTACTGTCAACTCCAACTGACAATTATCAAAGGTCAGTTTTGAAAGAACCCTTCATATTTTGATACACGATGTTCCAAAATATATAGACAAAGTTCAAAATATAAAAATTATAAACGGAACACGAATGAAAAAACTATTTCTCATGATGACCATGTAAGACAGGAATGCACTCTTCGGTCAAGCTAATCTAAACAAATGTTATACTTGTAGATTATTTACAAAATACAGAAAATTAATATCTTACTTTCTAGTACTAATGAGATTTATCAAAGGATTGTGTTCTAACAGGTTTATTTTGCAATTTTTAGTGTAGGAATAGTACGAGTGTGGGTTAAGAAACTCAATGAGAAGCATACATTAATGAAAATCTTCTGAACATCATTTTTCAGATTTTCTGAAAAATATGTCACAAAAAAATATATGGGACCACCTCGGGGATCTACCTTAATAGAATACAATTTAAATTATCCAAATTGGTTAAGCCATTTTCGAGAAATCAGTTAACATTCATATCACAAATTCCGTAGGACGCATACATTGATGATAATCTTATAAACTTCATTTTCAGATTTTATGAAAAGTTGAATGGCTCGCATCATAAAACAATATATGAGATCTACCTTAATAGAATACAATTTAAATTATCTTAAACGGTTAAGCCGTTTCCGAGTAATCGGTGAACATAAATAAAAAAAACTTACATACGCGTTGAACATAGAACTTGCTCCTTTTTTTGAAGTTGGTGAAAAAAACAACTTTAAACACAATTCTAACAGTTTTATAATATTTCCAGTGTAGTAAAACTAGACTTTTAATGTATTGCATGTGACAGGACAGTGGAGTGACACAAGTTTAGTGGTCAAGGTTAGGGAGAAAGTTATGACCTAGATTATACTTAGCAGTTCTGCTAGGCTAGTCTATAGCCAGAGCACAATGTGACAGGACCTTTCTTTTCTTTCTCTAATATGTACAGAGTCATTAAAACATGTATTCTTCTTCTCTCTTCCATCAGTAAGTTTGACCTAATGTGATTATTTTTAGCTATTATTTTATTTATGCTTTTTACATACCATTTATAAATAAAATATTCAAGACAAAATTTTAAAATTCTATGATTACATTTTAAAACTGTTGTTACTTTCTCCACCCTATACGTAGTATATGGAGAAAGTATTGTTTTCGTCCAAATTTTCGAATTTGAATTTTTAGTGGAATTATCTGTTTTGGTGCTTCCTGAACTCCAAAAAAATTTTTAGTGGAATTATCTGTGTTTTGGTGCTCCCTGAACCCAAAAATATTTTTAGTGGAATTATTTGTTTTGGTGCTCCCTGAACAAAAAAAAAGTGTTTTTGTGGTGATGTCTGTCCGTGTGTCTGTTAGGATGTGTACAGAGCTGGAGACCATACCAACGGTCCGATTTTGATGAAATTTGGTATGTATGTGTAGTTCTGGAGTATCTCCAGGCGTTTTTCCATTTTTTCAAATTTTTGATTTTTAAAGGGGTTTACCCCCCAAAAATGGCAAAAAAACGAGAAAAATCCAAATTTCTCAAAAACGATTTTGATAAAATTTGGCTTATTTGTAACCCTTAATCTACTCTACCATATGCAAAAAAACTGCATCTTTCTGAAAATTCTCGTTTAGGCAATAATAATAACAATAATTGATTTTTGGGGGTTTTTGGCCAAAAAGGGGTTGTTTTTCAAAAATTTTCAAAACATTTTTTCATGCACCTATACAGGCCTAATTGACATGTTTGGTGCAAATTTGTTCAAAATCGATCGAATAGTTTAAATAATAATATAATATGGATGTGTGTTACACGCATCTAATATTTTCCATGGTAACATTTTCCTACTTATGCAATTCTAAATAACCACTTCCTATGCTACTCTTGAGAAGGTATAAAGTTTCAACTGGGAGAAAGTATGTGGCAGTTATCTGATACCGTTTATTTTTATTCGTTTTCACAAATCTTTGTATATTATGTTGCTTAAGCAAAAATATTTTCTCATTCTTTCAAAAAATCTCCACTTCTTAGTTAACCTCCATTAGACAATTAGAAATGATTTACGTGTAATTTAAAGGCAGGTACATTTTAGGTAGATACAAGTGTAGAAGTAAGAGAAAAGTATTAAATGAAACAATGATTATGACTATATTTTCTAATATACAGGTAGACCTAAGAGGAAACTGGCTTAATTTACAAGTAAATTCCTTGGATCAAAATTTAAAAAAGTTGTTACAAAAATAGCTGAGGAAAAGATTCACAGATAACAATTTTTTTAACACTGCATCTTTGGAAGTAGATAAGATATTAGTGAGTTCAGATTTGGCAAAAGAATAAAGAGGACTGTTAAATATTTTTAACATTGAATAACTTGAAAACATTTTCTTTACAAAATGACAAAATAACCTGGTTTTAAAAATTGTCCCTGAACAATTGTTGGTTGTTTAAAATCTCAAGAACAAAAACATGATTTTTTTGTATTTGTTTACAATAATTCTGAAAACAATTTCCAAATGGCAAATGACTTTTTGTTTTAAATTTTTTACGATGTCTCAAATATGCTTTCAAATATGAGCTAAATAAAATCTTTATACCCTTTTTAATTTTGTTAAAAAAACATTTAGGCCAAATCTGAAGTCATATTGGATTTACAATGTTTAAAATATGGAAGATTGTCTGGAAAGGAAGTGTAGACAAGTGGATATGGACTTTCATATCCATTAGTAAATTTAATTCTTTTGTTTAGTTTCTTTAAATAAATATTTTTTACTAAATGAATTTACAAATTAATTCACTTTGTGTCCCAAATATATATATATTGCTTTAGAGGACCTCAAATTATAAATTTCCACGAAGAACCTGTTATATGGGGTACAGTGAAACATTATATTATACTCATTTGGGCGTGAAAGAAGTTTATGAAAATAATAACTTATTTTGTACTCGTAACATTTAGTTTTGAATATACAATTTAATTTTAAGTTTAGTTTATATTTTCAGATTTTGGAGAAACCTTGTTTGTACCTGAGGAGTTACCAACCCTTCTGTCTTTTCTTTACACAAACATTCCTCCAATTTTGAAAGGTAAGTTGTTTATGATTTCATAGCTAAACCTCATATCATTTAAACCAACAATAATCAATACTACATGAAATTATGAAATAGGGAAAATGGTGTCGTTTTAAATATTCAACTCTAAAACAACTATTCTGATTAAGATGAAACTTCTACATGGCTGAACCAAAAAGATAACACCATTACATAGAAATAATGTATGGCTTATTTGTAGGTATTGCATTACAAAAAAGTACAACTATCATGTGTCCTAAAATAAGCACTTCAAGCATACACAATTTGATGTAATTTTATTTGCATAAATTTATACAATTTAATTAATATTGACTTCAATAAATACAGTAATAAACTATACAAATGATCAGCTTTTAAAAGATATGATGTGTTAAAAAAGTAATTAATAATATTTCTCTTGACTGCCTTTTTAAACAAAGTAATGTACATTGGTATGTAGCCTAATCCATGAAAAAATATAGGTTCCCATTTTTAAAAATAAAAAGTTTCTAAGACTAAAATAATTGAGTTCCAAACTACGTTTGACAAAGTTTTATTTCAGTATTGGATTTTTATTGGAATTCATCAATGATAAACAGTTTTATATTTTTTAGTTTAAGGGCACTTTTTGAAATAAAATTTATCAAACAAAAGTGGATGTAACAATATTTAGAAAAAATGTTGGTAATGAAAAAATCTATAGAAAAATCCGCTAGGGGAGAAGTCTATTACAATAACAGTTTTCATCTTAGTAAGGAACCATCTGTAACTGCGGCATGCTAACGACATTTTTAATTTTAGTTGTGATAACAAAATAGTAATCAGAGATTAAGTTGATTAATATTTGTTCTTGCAAATTTGTTCATAGGTAAGGATACTTTTTACTACAATTTCCTTTTACTTTCTCACTATACTATAGTATAGAGAAAGTATAGTGATTGCAAAAAAATCGATGTTGAGATTTTTGTGGAAATATCCGTTTTGGGAGCCCCTGAGTCCAAAAAAGTGGTTTTTACAAAATGTCTGTCTGTATACAAAGCTAGAGCGAAAACTATTCGATCGATTTCAAACAAATTTGCACCAAACATGTCAATTAGGCCTGTATAGATGCACGGAAAACGATTTTGAAAATTTTTGAAAAACAACCCCCTTTTTGGCAAAAAATCCCCAAAAAATCAGTTATTTTTTTAAACCAAATTGGAATGAAAGCTGGTTACTTACATGTCGGCTCCATTTCTGTAGAATCATTTTTAATCACTTTAAAACACAACAAATAACTAATTTACACACACTTAAGTGTAGGTTTACACCATCCATTTTTTACCTTCCTTTGCATTTTGGTTAACGGAAATTGACAACATATTGATCCCAATGGGCTTTTTGGAATTGTCCGGTTTTGTTTCTTCACGTTTTCCGTCCGTTTTGGGGGAAGGAAGCTACCTCAACAAGCTTCTAGTGAAAAAGCCGGGTCCTTCAGGAATAACGAAAGAATTAGATACAACAGCTAGGCACTAGTAGTGTTGTTGCCACCTCCCGGTTGCGTCCATCTCTTTTTCTCCTCCGTTTTCCTTATCTCAAAGGAATTTTATTTTTTTGTCATACTTTTTTCAAGACGATGCGGTAGGCCTACTAACGGACAGACTTCGGGATGACAAAACGGACAGTTTGAACAAACAATCTCTTCCCTTCCGTTTTTAGAAGAAAAAGGAATCGTATCGCAACGGATGGAAAAAACGGATAGCTACACTAAGAAGTAAAGTCAGTGATTTTTTCCTGACAAAGAGAACTGAATCGACGTTCCGTCATTGCCGCAATGTTTGGTCCCAATTAGTTCAGAATAGCGGGACTCTATTGTACATTTTATTTTAATAAAAAAATGACTTCTAGGAAAGCTTGGGCGGATTGCTTATTTTTAGCACGAGCAGAGTCTGTTGCAATCCCTAGTGTAGTTAAAAAGTTTCTATATAATACATCTCTGACTGTGTTTCTTTAGGCACTGATTCAAGAGTGGGATTAGGATTCAGAATAGGACCAAATGCAGACGTTCAAGTCCAGTTAGAGCTGGGACCACAACAACGAACGCAACCGTTAGGTGAGAATGCAAACAAGCGTGAAACAGAAATACCTCCGCAAGTGTTTATTCCTTTGGGAGCCCCTGACTCACCTGGAGGCTGGCTGAATATGTGGAAAACATCATTTAATGAAAAAACATACTCTGGAATAGAAAGCAACGCAGACCCACTGTCAAATTCAATACCAGTGGATCGCGGCACAATGCAACACCTTCAACAACTTTACATTGAACAACCAATGGAGGCTGTAGAATGATCAGAAGACAGTCAAATACAGTTCTTTATAATTATGTGGTGAAAAAGTGTCGGCAAGGGTTGAGTTTCTCTTGAAACTTAAATACTGTACTTGCCTGGATAGCAATGAGAAAAAACTAAGCATTATTTGTTTTCTTCGAATAAAATAAATAGTACAAACAATATATGATTTAGATCAAAATATAAATAACAGAAAAATAAGTTTTGTTTTATTGTATGGAGGACATATATTTTTAATTTTTTTTATTATTTTACTCATATGATTCACACTCATCTCTTGCCAGCTTTGTCTAAGATGTATATACAGCAGTTAAAAAACCAAAGAATCTCACATTTAATAAATAAACCATAATTACATGATGAATTAAGTTTTATTGTAAATACAAATAATTATTTTTAGTAAGTTGAAAGTAGTGTATTTCAGTGTTTGAAAATTAAACAAAATTTACTAAATTGGCTTCTAAAGAAGATGTTTTAATAGAACTTAAGTTATTTTTAACACAATTTAATAACCAGACAAATTAAAAGTATTGTAGAATAATATATTACAAAATTAAATGTTGATTGTAGCCTTTGCAAAGTTTGTTTTTTAAATTGTTGTTGTTTTAATCATGAAACACTAAAATACCGAACACACTGCAATGTTGTCATTTTAATTCTTAAATTATCACTAGACTATTATTGACTTCTTCTACAAAAATGCCAATGTATTACAACTATAGGTAATGCTTAAAAATTACAAGTTTGAAAATCTTTCGTGAAAATATATGTTCAAGTTATAGTTTATAAAATATAGGATAACATTATTTTATTATTGAGGTTTAGTTTGTTGATTTTGAGGTTAGTTAAGTTAAGCAAACTTGACTGTTACAGAGAACTGAAATAATTAAATTAATTTAAGTATGAACATTAAAGTTGTGTTTGAACATAAACTAAAATAAATATAAATTTATTTTATTATTTTAAAAATTATTTGTTTTCAAAAATGTAAACCTGGCCTACAAACATTAGTTATAAATGCCAAGGTCTCATCTACAAATTCAATTAATTTTTGGAATGTTTGTAGATAACTTTTTGTTTAATGAATTTTTAATATGGCTGAGCCATTATTTGTAATACTTTCCAAAGATAAATTGTTTTTGTCATGTATTTGAAAACAAAGTAATATATATTTTGATTCCTCTAATGTAATAATAATACATTTTCTGCCATTCTGTGAACTTATTTCATTTTTTAAACTCTAATTTTAAAGTTGTGATAATAGTACACACACAACTAATAGTAAATTTATATTAGGAATCTGCTGAACAGTCTTTTTCAATACATAATTATTTTTACTTTAATGATTTAATTATGTTATCCTGTAATTCATAATTGTTAAAAAAAAATTGATCTTAAACCTTTGTCGAAGCCCTTGGTTTACTTTTTTAAAGTTAAATAAATGGTCTATACATTTTACTTCAAGATTTGTTATATATTTTGTTACCATACTATTTTCTTAAGATTATATAATACATGTTAAATGTATTAAATTGTTAACATCCTGTATGTGTTTGTGTGTATGTCTACACTGGGAAATACAGTTTGAGATTTTTCCCGTACTGCTATGTAGCTAAGCATTCTAACACCAGTTGAGCTAGTAGCATGTTGTTTCTATCAGTAATATACCAGTAGTTATGCATTTGAAATCAGCTGTTTTTATTAATTTAACTAGCAGTATAAACGTAAAAACAATGCAAACACTATTGTTGTCATTAGTTTGTGAGCAGTATTACTAGCAATCCTGATAAAAAGTCTGACAAAGATATAAATATATTATTCAATTGCAATATTCATATAAACTTTCATTCATGAGTAAATTGTCAATATATAAAGTTTAAAATAATTGAAATTAGAAAATATAACCTTTAATGTTTGTAAATGTTTGATTAAAAAGTATGTTTTTTTAGTAATTACATTATGTTGATAAATTACACTTCTTTTATTATTATTATTTACAGTGTGATGAAAAGTATCGTTCATAACTCGTACCTAAAGTGTTATTCCGGTCCTTGATCGAATTTCCGAGTTTGGATGTCGCCTCACACGGAAAACACATTCTCATATCGGAAAATACCACTTTTGGTACTAGTGATGAAAATATACTATACTTACTTGAACTATGCATATGTTTTGTATACAATCATGACCAGCAAAGTACTGAACTGTATTGTAAATAAGCCTTTGTATTGCAACGGAAATTAGCCAGTTGCAAGGCGCTAATTAGACTTGCTAATTAGAACCACAAAACATTAAAAGTTAACGAATTTAAATTTTAAAGACAGCATAAGAATCAGTAAATTAAAACGTAAATAAAAGAAAGAATAAGTTTTTGATGATATATGCATAGTTTCAGAGTTATTAAAGAAGTTAGTTTAACGTTTTATCAATCAGAAAAATAACAGGCAGAGGCGATATGAATTGTACTAAGTTCAATCGACAAGATGGGACAGGAGAATTCCTGTCGAGAACGGCAAGAGTTTGTCGGATTCTACTTGTTGCTAGGCAGATCTAAAACCATGTTAAATTTTGATAATTATAAATGTTGTATATTATTTTAGTTAATTAAAAAGAGGAGAAAAAGACGAATAAAACAGTATAAAAAGTTTTTTAATAGAGTAAATAATTTAGGAGTTATAACACAAAAAATAAGAGCAAAAAATGAAAAATCGTTTGTGTCAAATAAATTCAAAATTCTAATTAGGCCTAATAGAGACCTAATAAGGCCTATAAAAGAATAGCACAAATTCATTTCAAAATAAAATTAACTTAGTAACAAAAAAGGGATTTAAAGTCATTAATTTGCATAAAAAGGCCTATAACTTCAAAAATAAAGTTAAATTCAAAAATTGAAAAGGGGGGAAAAATCGACATACTAACAAAAGGTAATTATGCAAGGTTTAGACAAAAAATCATAATTAAAATTAACGTAATTAAATAATAAAAAGAAATAACTTTAAAGTTAAACAAAAGGGAGAAAAAATTAGAATAGTTTGTAATAAATGGCAGAATAGGTTAGAAAATAGTTAAATGCATTGTAATATCACTTGAGATGTGAGAAAGGTAAAATCGGGGGGGAATAAAACACAAAAATCGGCAGCGCAAAATTAGGCTTCCGAAAATCAACCATAGCGGGAGAACCAAACAAGATGGAAGAAATCCAAAAACATATTCGTTCGTTTGGGAACCAAACGAAGAGGATAGGAAGAAGAAAATTCCAAAATTGATAAAATTCACAGAATTAAATTTCAAAATCCAACGAAAACTTGCGAAGCAAATAACACGGCGAAGAAAGGGCGTACAACTTCAAATCAAAGGGCTACGTGAGCAGAAGGTCGTCATGTACAAGATGAGACCAACAAAACTAAAATTGGGCCAAGGACAAGAAAGTTACGGCAGTTTGAAACTTTCAAAGCCAAATTGCATTGATTTCAAGAATGAACACGCCGAGCAAAAGTAAACAATAACGAGACAAATCTGCCGAGAAGGGGAAGGGCGAGAGCCTAAAGTCGGTAGACTTGTCGAGTTAGTTCAGTTTTAGATACCAGACCGTCACCACGTACTTCAGAGATCCTAGAAGGGCTTTCCAAGAGACTAGCTGAGGGAACGATCGCAGTGGAACACTCGCAAGAATAGCGGACATTGGGCGTCATCAGCATAAGTCAGAGAGAGTAAATCTTGAAGAAAAACGAGGCGAGGACCTATCTAGCTAACTCCGGCAAAGAGTAACGGACCGAAAACCGTACTACCATTGGGACTTAACTGGACCTAGGAGGATTCCGGAGGACCAACACCGCCAGGATTGGGAACCGAAGACAGAACATCTTGTTTGTTGTAAGTAACAGATTATCAAGTTGTTTTTGAATCTAGGAAAATTTTAATAAATTCAAAAATCAATAAATTAAATTAATAAATAAATAAAGTAAATTCAGGGGAAAGTATAACGAAAGTAAAATCATTTTAATAATAATTAACTCACATCTCACAGTGGTAAATATCGACGAAAATTTAATTATAAATATATATTCAATTTATCCATTGTAATTTGTGTTGAAAACGCAGTTGCGTAAGTTTAATATAGTAATTTTGTTCAATAAATTGTTTATTTCTTGAAAGAGTTGCTAAAATCATTTATAAAATTAGTACAATACCATAAATCATTCAGTGCTCTAATTATAAGGATTCAGGTAAGGCAAAAGTGTTTTCTGATCATATCAAATATATCTCCACCGGGGACGACCTCGAGATCGGAGTTAGAAAAAGAGCTAGTGTACTAAAGAGAAAACAAAACAAAAGTTTCTAAAAATTTTAAAACAAGAACTGGAAATTAAAGAAAAACAATTTCCAATTCTTGCCATCGCATCAACCACTCAAAAAGGGTCATACGGGCAGGTACAAGTTGACCGAATTTCAAATAAAATTAACTAAAAGGTAAAAAGGTAAGGGAGAGGGGCGAATTTCCCGGCGATTTCCGAAAGCGGGGAAAAGTCGGAGAGTGGCTTGGTGCGTGGCAGTATGTTATTTTTTTCAAAGATTTACTCCCTAATAAAGTTATTTAATAATCTGTATTGTTTTCATTAAATGAATTTGTAACAGGAATATGAACAAATGAATTTGTAAATTCTGTAAGGTACAATGGAATGGAATTTTTATCAAAATAATGATTTATTTTATATAAATAAATGTTACACTAATTACCAAAAACCAGGAAATGTGTTTTAAAAAGTATTCCTTTTAAGCAATCAAATCTAATTTACTTTCTTGTAATCAGTTATCTTTTATAAAACCTTACTTGGTTCATGTTTGTTCAACTGCAAACTTACACTTTCATTGTTGAAGTAGACCTTTCACATCAGTTCCACTTAATGGCTATACATCCAGTAATTAAATAAACATGAGAAAGTTCAGGATGGCCTGCCTATTGTTGTATGTCATATAAGAGTTGATAAAATTATACTTTATTATTTATTGTTCACTAACTTTCCAAAGCACGCAATGTACAGTACTACATAACTCTGCCTCTGACAACTGAGAGCTTTGATTTATTGAAGTAAACATCTTTATTTGTGTGTGTACGAAATAAAATCTGGATTTTATGAGATAAACTTTAGTTTTTTAAAATATTTGTAGAAGACTAAATATGCATGAGCACTATTATTGAATAAAAAGTACTGTAATATCATTAATAATAATACAAACTTTTATATCAATCAAAATATGCAATTATGCGAATTAGTAGAAAAAGAAATTTAAACTAATAATTTCCAATAACTGTGATAAAGATTTTAGAAAATCACAACTAATGGAATTGGGAATAAAGACAAACATAAGAATTAGTTAAAAAAAGAATAACAATTGTAAAAATACAGTTTCTATTTCATATAAAAATTTATAAAATCTTTATAATTTAGTGAGCTAATTTATTACTTTAGCATATTCACCAAATTTAGAAATGTTTCTTTTCTAAAATTGAGAACAATAATTAATTTCATTGAAAATAGCTTATAAAATGAAACGCGTACAAAATATTTCATTAACGCCTAGTGAATATTTGGTTTCGTTCGATGTAGTGTCGCTTTACCTAAGTGTTCCAGTGTCCGAGACGATAGAAATGATTAAGGAGTGGCTAGTTTGTAACAATTTAAGTGATTGTGAGGTTGGTGAATTTTTACTACTTATAAATTTGTGCATGTGTCAAAATAGCTTCCAGTTTAATAACAAGTTTTATGTTCAAAATGAAGGTACCGCGATGGGAAACCCTTTGTCCAGTTTTATTGCTAACTTTTTTATGAGTTCATTTGAAATGAATGCTAATAATTCAATGAAGTACTTTCCGCGAGTATGGGTTCGTTATGTGGATGATATTTTCGCAGTATTTGATAAAAACAAAAATATTGACCAATTTTGTGATGCTATCAATGGATTTCACTCCACGATAAAGTTCACTAAGGAAATTGAAAAAGACTGTAACTTACCGTTTTTAGATGTGAATGTGTTTAGGGAAAACAATGTTTTGTCATTTAGTGTATATAGAAAGCCCACGCATACTGATAGATATATAACGGAGGACTCACACCATTCTCCAGCGCATAAAAGAGCCGCTTTTAATTCTATGGCTCACAGATTGGTTAACTTGCCGTTATCTAAGGATAACTACGAGAAAGAACTGAAATATATGTATGGTGCTGCGATTTTTAATGGGTATTCTAAAGAATTAATAGACAACATAGTAAGAAAAATGAATTTAAAAAAAATCAAGGAATCAAGGTGCACTCTTGTGAGCAACAAGCGCCAACAACGATGGGTTAAAACAACGTTTGCCCCACCATTGTGTAATGTTGTTAGAAAATCGTTAGCTAAATATGCAAATTTGAATGTAGCTTTGACGGCTGATAATAATCTTGGTAAGATGTTGGGTAATCCTAAAGACAAAATTCAAGAACACGACAAATCCGGAATTTACTGCATTAACTGCGAAATGTGTCATAAAAAGTATATAGGTCAAACCATAAGAAGCATGAAGATACCAGGTAAAGAACACTTTTCTCATTTAAAATATAATAGGCCTGATAAATCTGCTATGGCTAAGCATTGTTTAGATGAAAATCATCATTTTTAAAATAGAAAATTCTAAACTGTTAAAAAATGTAACTAAACCCAACACATTGGATGCTTGGGAAACTTTTTATATTAACAAATACCGTAACATAATTGTGAATAATGAATTAGGTCCTTTACAGAATTCTTTATTAATGTAATAATGCTATGTTTTGTTAAATATTAATATTAGTTTAGCAATCTTATTTAAGTTATATTGTTATTGTTAAGATATTTGATTAACGGTAGGCGGTAACCATAGGATTAGGACACGCCAACTGTAGGGTACGCCCCTTCTGGTTAGGTATTTATACGGTGTGTTGTCACACTGTTAGATCAGTTATAGTTTGGTTACTGTAGCCCGTGCATCACTGAGGATGGCTACATTGTCGTTGAAACGCGTTTGAGGTTAGTAAACGTATTTAGTGTGAGATTTTGTGTTCAGGTTTTATTTTATCTAAGAAAATAGCTTAATTCATTTTTTTTAATCACAAAACTATTTTTTTAATAGAACTGTAGAAAACAATTTGTATGTAATTCGTATTTCCAAACTTTTCTCCTGTTTAGAAAACGGTTACTTTGCACACTAATCTCACAAATAACTTAGTCACGACACAATACATTTGAACAAGTGTGTAATTAATAATACACTTCAAAACAAAGTGTTAAACCAAAAGGTTCGTGTAATAGTAGTAATGACCTTTATCTACCTGGATGCATAATTTTATCTCTTTTGTCCATGTATTGCATATTGTCACTGGAACTGGAATGGCAACTTGTAAAATGACCTTTATGTCAAACACCTTTCTCTTAAACGCTGCATAATTAAATATAGACTCCAGTTAGTCACAGTGAAAGTTCTGAATAACCAGGTTGACCTTCTGCTTTCTTTTAATAAATCATTAAGTACAGAATTTAATCACTGATGTATGCAATATTCAATAAATTATTATTGAAGTAGAAATCGATCGGTTAATATTATACGGTTATGAATTTGGATAAAAGTGTTGCAAATTATAAATTCAACAAAATTAGATGTTGATTTAAAGCTGGGTAGGCACTGTGGAGCCTACTCAACAACATGTAATTGAACGGAGCCTCTCCTAGACCCCTCCGCTGTCCGTAGTGCGCTCTGCGCAACAGGACGACTCCTCTGAGAGCACAGTGCAGACCGCGGAGCGCAACAGAGCTATTTTTGGGCACTAGTTTTAGTTTTACAAGAGAGCGTTGTAGTTGTATGAATATTATTGATATAATATCTACAATGTCTAATAAATTTACGGCTAGTGAGGATGAACAGCTTATCGAGCTCGTCGGTGGTCATCCAATAATGTGGAATATGGCCGATAAACAGTTAATATTTTTTCTTAAAGTAAAATAGATTGTGGATGTTGATTGCTAAGGTTTATTGCAATATCTCTTTTTGGAACTGAGTAAAAAATTAATAAAGTTTACTATTTAGGGCCTATATCATACGTTTATGAAAACAAAACAATAGTTTTTGAAAATGTATTCGACAATCAACATCTGCATATGACTACTTCAAAATTAAACCAAATTTTTTAATTTATTTCTCGAATTAACGGAAAAAATGACTTATTCTGTAGCATTGCTCTTATGGGAATCAGATTCAATATGGTGGCCCTTAATCAATCCAAAATCAATGATAAACAGATAATAAAAGGAATTTATTTATGTAGTAATAATACACTACAGTAAAATCCCGGCTAACGGAACTGAAGGGGGGGAGTCGTTTCGGATAACGATTTTTCATCTAACACTACAGTTTTGAAAGTCACACTAATTCAAAAATCTCTTTATTTATAACGTTTTTTATTGAAGTTAAAATTACATTTTTAGGATTACAGTACACCACAATATACTCATTAAATTAACCGCAACAGTTTTCAATAAACTTCCATTTTATTTCATTGATAGCAGCTACTTCGCCGTTTTATCAGCGAAAGTAATCACAACACGCTTACACTTACTGTTAGTCGCCATAGCACAAAAATACGCTCGCAAAGGAAATAAAAAACCACTTGTATCATGATATTAGTAGGGGTGTTATAGTTTTAAACTGCGCAGCTAGGAAAACACTACCGCTCAGCGCACTGCGCTGAGGGATCCGCAGTGCGCTGCGCAAAAAGTACTGAGCTAGGAAACCCCAGCTTAAGGTAATATTTTGAAATAACTGTTTTTACATTTTTTTTCTGATATAGGTTGATTTTGTGTCCTTTTAAAGGCGTATGCAAAATACAAGATACATATGAGTGGGAGAACTCAAAACTCATTTTCAATTTTAAAGTCGATAGTGTAAAATTTAATAATAATAAATTCACAGCTTGTTGAGAGTTTCTGCTTCTATTTCAGAAGAAGCAAAATTAAATTACAATAAATTAAATTGTACTAATTTCAATTGTACTAAATTATATTGTATTAAATTAAAAATAGTTAATAATTTATATTTATATCATTTCAATTTGAAAACAGGTGAGGAAGAACCCCAAATGTTAAAATAATCAAAAAATCTGTTTTTATAGTAAAAAGTATGCAATAGATTATTTAATATTTAGTTTAAATTACAAAATACAGGGTATCCAAAAAAGAAAGCCAAGATTTTGAACGACCGTTGTTTGGGGACTATTCAAGATAACATGCTATTCAAACCATTGCTCGGACGAAATAAATACATATGACCTTTTTTGTTGAAAAATACCTCCCCTACACGGTGGTATTTTTTATTTTCCTCTATCTTCATCCCAGCTCGAAATATTAAGGATAGGCCTAATCGAAAAAAAAATGATAATCGATTTTTTTTTCGACTTTGGGAAATCGATTGACTGGTAAACTTTTTTTATGTTAATCTACATACTTTAATGCACTTATAAAAAAAATTCAGCCGTATTGCAAATTACTGGTAGTTGTAACCTATACCGACTGGGCTACTATTATTTTCAAACAAATTAATTAGGTAACAGTTAAATAAAAAACAAATTAAAAAAACGAAGACTGAAATAAAAACCAGGTGAATAAATAAAAATGTTGTCCATTGAACTTGACATACATATTTTTATAATTTAATTAATTATGCAAACAACGTTTTTTGTAAAAAAATCTTTCATCGCTTGCTAAATTTAATGTCCTTGACCGTTATATTCGGAAATATAAAATCTCAAACCTTCAAATGATCGAACTTGACATACAATTGCCCATGTGTAAAAAGTGCCGATTCAATAAAACTCAAATTTTTTCGAATGTTTGTCCTCGGGACTTATTTATTGTCATTGCAAATGCAGGTATTATTGTAAATTGAGTTCTTTAAAAGTTAAATGGTAAAGTAGTTCCAGAGTATGTTAAATTTATACGTGGAATTAAAATTCTATTATTGCGTGCGGTTCCAGTTAAAACTTCGAAATCAATTACATTACGAAGCACTTGATGCTCATTCTTGTTACATTGACTAATGCTTCCTTTGTATTTAAGTTTCTGATCAGCAAAACGATGCAATTAACTTTTAATACTGACTTATACGGTGATAAATCACTAATATTCAAAGAATTCAAAAACTCTACCGGATGTCATTATCGATGTCATTGTCCTGTTCAACAGGAATTTTATAAGTACATCAGTATTAATCAAAGTACAATTATAATTTTTAGGTGTTAAAATAACGGAGTTTAATAAATTATCTGAGAGTATGTTTTCGGAAATATTTCCATACACCTCATTAATAATATTATTCAAATTTATTCTATGACTAATTATTTTAAAGTTAATAGCATAAATTTGATGGCTTGAAACTATTTACATTTCTAAGCTATGATTTTGTCCTTGTTTGTTATTCGTGTTTCAATAACATGGAATAGTTTTAAATGTGAAAATACTCAAAACAAATTATTTTTCACACTTAAAATTTAATATCTTTTTACTTTTTATTTTCATTTTTAAATGTAAGAAAGAACTTCAAAAGGAAAAATAAATTTAAACAAATATTTCTAGCCTAATGGATTACTAGAGTATTAGCAAATATTTAGCATCGCACCGTGGAAAAAAGTCATGTGGAAATCTGAGTAAAAGCACAGAAATAAAGAGATTTTAACTTTCATCTAGTACACATTTTATAGAGGGGCATATTATCTTTACTTTGCTCGCAGTGTTCAAAATCGGCCGTCAACCTCGGAGCAGAAGATGCTGTCCATGTAAAATAACCCTCGTGTACCGGGTACTATTGTGGTATTTTACGTTTTGACCGATTTTGGGGGAACCAAGGAAGCTATAACGTCGTGTAAAAAAACAAAACGTGCAGAATAATATCCTACATTTAGTTTTGTAGATTAATCCCTAAAAACGTTTAATTCCTGGACGAATGTCAAAAAAATAGTTAGTTCTGGTAAAAACGTCCTTCCGGTTATTGGATTTTTGGGCTAAAGAACTCGTCCGAGCGCTGCAGACCACCAACGTGTGTACCAAATCAGACTTAAAATGCGGCTATTAGAGTGCAAACACATATATACAATTTTTAGTGACACCGCAAAATGTGTTCTGGGGACCATAATCGGTGCGCATTTACTACTCCTGACCTTAGGTCTTACCATAAGGGTCACAGCAATAGCTTATCTTTCCCATGTAAATTTCCTATTAAGGAAGACAATATATTATTTGCGGTGTTTTTATTTGTGGATTAGTATGAATTATACGCAACCTCATTAGATTGTATATTCATTATTCTATTTTGAGTAAAAGAATATTATTTCTGTGAGTTTCAAACTTGTG
Source organism: Philaenus spumarius (assembly GCA_018207615.1). Classification (NCBI taxonomy): domain Eukaryota; kingdom Metazoa; phylum Arthropoda; class Insecta; order Hemiptera; family Aphrophoridae; genus Philaenus; species Philaenus spumarius. The sequence continues at coordinate 260,105 of JAGFPH010000910.1, read as the reverse complement.
AAATATCAAGAAACAAAAGGAAAGTTGTTAAACAAGAAATGAGAGTAGTGTTACAAGTAGTCATTTTACTGAACCGGATCAATGAAGTGTTTGGTGAAAGTAAAGAGAAAATTTATCTGGGAACCAGTGGCGGCTCGTGCTATAGGTTAACTGGTTCAGTGAACCCCCAAGCAAATTGCGTTAATAACATAATATTTTATAACAAACATAAATATTTAGTACTTTTTTCATAAATCTAACAATATAGATTGAAAAGTTGTTAAAATACGACTTAGAGTAACAACGCGCAGCTCTCCTACGTCGTTTTCAGCTGCTTGGTTCAATTCAAAGAACGAACCTCCAGGCCTAGGCGAGGTGGTACAGGGGAACGGTGGGGGAATAGCCGTTTCAACGTTGTTTTTCGCTGCAATCTAAATGCAGCGACTCCCGACTCCTTCCGAAGATAGCCGAAGCTGCAGTTCACAACAGTGTTTTGTAAAAAAAACCTTACGCCTATTTTTTCTTTTACGTAGTTGGTGTTTGTTTACTTCTTTGATTTATAGGTTATGTCAGTTGTGCATTCTATGAAGTTCATGGATTAAGTTTGTGTTAGTGTGGACATATTATTAAATAATATTATTGCAGTTCAGTGTTGTTATTAGAATGAACAGCGTTACAGCTTTGCTAAGGGTAACTTTTCTTCTTTACCTCTTCAAGAAAATTGTGCTATTAAAGTACACAGGTATTTGTGTCACTTCATTATTTATGAGTCACTTTATGAACTAAAAATTTAAATAAACTAATTAATAAAGTATAGGCTTTTATGTAAGACAATATTGTTCTCAATTTTCCATTTATAATTAATATCTATATTCCAATCTATCATGAAAACTGTAACCCGATTTCATCTCATTGCACGCTTTTCAGAGATGTCTTAAAACAACCAAATTTTAGTAAAAACAGGCCTAAAAGTAGAAATTCTTATGTTTAGTACTAAAAACAAATTTGCAGGACCCCCTTCCCGGTAGATTTGAACCCCTAATGTAATAATTCACCAGCCGCCACTGCTGGGAACACTACTGGATAAACATGAAAATGAGGCAATTGCTGATTTACTGATATGTAGTGAAACATATGAATGATTTATTTAAATTTCTAAGCACATGCAACATGTCCTAAACTATATTTTATCCCTTCAAATACTTGATTTTACAAACATCATATATAATTACATTTTATATCTCCAAATATTAGATGTACTATCAAACATTTTACAAGCTATGATTTGTATTGATGTCAATATATATTATAATCTAGGCTGTATAAGTTTGGCAATTGAAACATGCAGTCAAACTACTTTGAAAACAAAAGTATTAGAGTAGGTACAGCTAGGGTTGTTGCGATTTCGGGAAGTTTCTGATATTCGACATTGATATCGACATCGGCAATATCAAATGATATCGATATTATTTATCTAAACATTTAAAATATAATAATATGGTACGCCTAATTGTTTATTTTGCTTACATCTGGCCAGAGGATATGATGTATTTTGCTTGTATTCTGAAACTACACGTCAAACTAACTCTAAAAACTCAATCTTTTTCGCGGAAATAAAATATAGAAATTAGGAAAAAAGAAAACTCTAAGCAATACAGTTTAAGTTCAGAAATATTGGTAATTGTTTACTTACGTATGAACAGAGGTTATGTTAAATTTTGCTTATATATTGAAACTACACGTCAAACTAAAAAACTAGCGGGAAATAAGTCTATGTACAGGACGATAAGTTACTTTATTTTGTAGACAGTTGGTTACTCTATGATCAAGTGTGTTTTAAGTTCATATTAAGGTAGGTTAAATACAAACATACATATGTTTAGAAACTAAAAACATTCTGTGATTGTAGGTTTGTATAAGTTGTATTGTGTTTTTATTTTTAGGAGTTGCAATTCTTATTATGCTTATCGCCATTCCGACTATTGTTATATATAAAATATAATTACAACTTACCGTCGTCAATAGTCAATTGTCGTGTAAATTCTTCAAACGACGGCCGTTTCGGCTTATTCTGCCATTTTCAAGTTAAAATTTGTTGGATGAATTAATCCTTTGTCACACATCATATACACATTTACACACAAACATTCAGAATAAATTATAAAAAACACATAAAAAAATTTACTATTAAGAAATCACATGTCTCGTGGGCCCACTGTCTCGCACTGTACTGATGTCATCAAAGTTCACTGGGTTGCAATTTTCAATAGATTGTTATCAATTACGTGGTGGGGGGAGTTTATTTGGTCTCTGTTTCTGTTATAATTGTATCAAATAAAACATTGGAATCAAATCCAAGCTTTTCATTAAGTATGGTATGCGGTTCAGTTTTAAACATTTTATATATTTCATATTGTTCTAAAGCATTTAATAATTTGCCCTTTTCGCAGTGGTGGAGTATTCTTAAGGTATGGTCTATTGTATTGTAATTGTGGTTAAGATTGATGAGGTGTTCAGTATATTTGGATTCAACACCTTGTAGGCGTAGAGTTTGTTTACTAGTGGCAATTCTGTTGTACAAAAGAATGTAATTGCTACAGTATACAGTGGCGGCTTGCCCATAAGGGCTCTCGGACGCCGCCCCTCCAAAAGATTTGAAAAAGAAAAAAAATTATATACCCATTCAATTATAATTATACATATAATTAACCAAAGTGTTTTTTTTCAATCACATACATCGAAAATGTAGGAAAAAACAAGCAAAAATAGCGCGAGAAGTTTGTATTTGTAGCCGTGGGGCACTGGCCAGAACGTCCCAATACACCACCATGCAGTTATATGAAGAGTGGTAGTGGTGGGGGCTGCTGGTGCTATGACGCGTCAAAGCTTGTGCCTTATGGAAAGCTTAGGACGGCGTCCGAGCATGCGCAAAGCGACGTATCTAGTATAATCTGTCGTCTGCTTGGTGTTGCTGTTGCAGAATACGTTGTTTTGGTGACCAGTTGACTTATTGTGTGTACATTGTTTTATCGAATGAGTGATTGGTATGTAAATAGGCCTAGTTGTAGTTGAGTTAATCGAGTTAGTGTTTGTTAGTGTTTTAGTATTTCATAATGGCCTTGCCTGTTTCCAATGATGTGAATTTTATTATTAGTAATGGAATTAAGAACCTAGAACATAGGATCGAGCTCAAGAATTTAGGCCCCTCTAGGCCTATACTAAATATAAATCAACAACAAAAGGCCTCTAAAGCCCGAAATAGTTTCGTTCGGAAATTTTCCAATAATTTGTACAACTATGCTGATTGGTTGTGTGGGTGCAAAGTTAAAAATTCCTTTTTTTGCTATCCTTGTTTGGTAATGGGAGTTGCAGACCGTGCATGGACGGTGGATGGTGTCTCGGATTTAAAACTGCTACAAGCAATATAACTAAAGGTATGTAAGTAGAGTATTTCAGATTTACATATGATAAGTATTTCAGAAACATATGGCATCACTAATTTAATACCTAGATTGCCTTAAAAACTCACTAAAATACACAAAATATTCAGACACCCCGGTGGTGTGTGCCCCCCCCAGCATTTTACTCACGAGCCGCCACTGACAGTATAGACAAAAAATATCGGAATCCGATATTAACGTTATTCTTATACAATTATATAAACGCATGTCGGACATGGACCACAGTTAGGCTCTGCAGCAGTTTCTGATTGAAACAAATTTAAATTGTGGCCATGAAAGTTGATGATACTTAAACAGCGATTGATGTACACTTCAACTTCACAGAACAAATTTCCTAATACGTTACCGGTACTTAAATGTGTGTTTTTGCTGAAACAACCGGACATAGCCAAGGTTTATAAGTGGCATTTTACATGAACTGTTTACAAAATAATCTACCTTGAAATACCTCAAAATGAGGAGGGCATGTTCTAAGGTAATTAATTATCAAACAAGAATTATATAGTGAATTTTTAAACAATGTTGAATGATTGAAAGAAAAACAGTTTAAATGTGTTTAATCATTTTAACCACTTTGTAACAATTTTCATTGAAAGCACTTATTATGTACTAATTCAAGGACTTAAAAAATTATTTAGTTAGATATTAGGGGAAACCCCTGCGTGCTCCATATGCCAATCCCGTTGGAACTTTCTATACTCATAATCATGTTATGTTTTCTTTATAATAAAGGTGTAGGACTAATAATAACCCCAAAGCTAAGATGGTAAATAATGTTAAATGTTCAAATAAAATTATTTCATATATTTTATAACAGCAGTTATAATAAAGGTCAAAAGAACCAGCAAGGCTCTGGTCTACACTTTTTTTAAACCCTAACCTAAAAGTTAGAAATACAAACAGTTGCTTCAAAGTTGGAAATCAGCTGTTTTATCTGATATTATATTCAATTGGTTGCTATGGTAATGAATGTAAATACATTAAAGAAATGTGACGGTTCATCAATCTCAGCCTAACCTAAGAATTTTGTCTGACTAAATTTACAAATATTGAAATAAAAAATGTTTTTATCAAAATGAGTGTTACTCAGGGATAGTGTAGCTTTTTATTAGTAAAACTATTTTTTCAATCGGTTCAGTAGTTCCAGAGATTAACCCCTACATACAAACAAACAAACTTTACCTCTTTATAATATTAGTATAGATAACGGTTTTAAAGTTACACCAAACCACAAGAAACAAAAGATTTATGTACTTGATGAGAGAAAAGTTATTGTTTCTTGTTTAAAGTAAGGAATTTTAATCAATAACATGATTTGAAATTATAAAGAGTCAGAAGATCAAATTGCTATATTTGTACTAAATTGTTTTATTAATTTAATGACAGTAATAAACTGCTTATATTTCAAAGTATTGCTTAAGAATTTAGTTATTCAAGTTTCTTAGTGTCAAAAGAGGTAAAAATTATTTTCTAAAGTTTGTTAATTTATTTTACATATTACATTTTTTACGCTGCTGAATTTGTATGTAAGATGTGAAAATAGCTCACCTATATTATAGTGATGTGAAGTTTTAGAAATGTTTTAAAAAAATACAGTACACCAAAATAAACAGTAGCCTACTGAAATTGTAATAGTTTTAAATGATTTTGTACAAATACGAAAATTAAAAGGGAGCTGAAAACTTGAGTTTTTATCACACACATGTTCTACAAAGGTGCCCCTCCCCATTCTTTATGACTCACCCTCTCAAAAATTTACATTTTCTTTCCCCAAAACATATAATAAATGAGTTTAGAAATATTTTTGCATATCATAAAAACAACTACCTACTTAAAATATACACACATATATACAGGGTGATTCAGAACTATGCGGCAATGTCTCTGTAGCTCATTCTATAGCTGAAAATAAGAAAAAAAAGATCATATAATCTTAGGCCCGAAAACTCTTCATTTTCCAGATATCCGTCATTTTGTTTTTTTTTTACAAAGGAATTCATATCTAGAGAACGGTTTGACTTATTGAGTTCAAACTTGGCATGAAGTTTAACCTAACAATGCTCTATCCGAAGAAAAATAATCGATTCTATCCAATCATACTTTTCAAAATGGCGGCGGTTTGCAAATTTCAAACCTAAATTACTCAAAAACCGTACATTTTAACAAAAAATGTGAAGACACCTTTTTTTGTAGCCCTTTTGATTCCCTATGGATGGTGTAACTGTCAAAACAACAGGATGAAGGACAGGACAATAGCTAAGTTAAAGATAATGACAACAAATGTACATACAATATTGATACAAGGTTAATACACCTGTATATTAACCTTGTATCAATATATATCAATATTGTAGTATAACCTAGTACTCGTGCAGGCAACTACAAACTAAATGTTGTGCGTTATTTGTTATTTTTGTGTATGTGTTGTAACAATTTTTATCTACGACCATTGCAATAAACACCAATAACGCTATTACAAGTAACATCAGAAAGAGGTACATTACAAACCAAAAGCCAACCCGATTAGGTAATGATATCATTACCTAACAGGAGTCACTTTACATAATAGGCTCTAGACCAATGAGAGCTCGTCATTTGACGGAAGTAGAGTTGTAATAAAAATAACGCTATTCGTACATCAGCTGATTGTACCCATACGTTCCGGATGTTAGTGTGTTATTGTAACTAACCTCAAACGTGAGTTGACGCATTCCGCAAACATGAGTGATAGTGATGAATTTTGTTTAACTCTAGAGGAAATTAATACAAAAGCAATCGGCTCTGAACAATTTGTTGCCAGAAAAATCTAAATTTCGTTATGAAAAGGTTTATAACCAGTTTATGGAGTGGAAAACTAGAAATGGTGTTAGTTCGTTTTCCGAGAATGTTTTCATTGCGTATTTTGAGGAATTGGCCCAAGATAAGAAACCTAGTTCGCTTTGGTCTATTTATTCAATGATTAAATCTACAATCAACATCAAACATCAAATAGCCTGTATATTTTTGGTCGTAGATAAAGTAGTGTACGCAACGATTGTATTCAGCCTTTAAGCCACTCGTGAGATATTTAGAACACTCGCTTCGCTCGTGTTCCAACTTACATCTCACTCGTGGCTTAAAGGCCTTCATAATACAATCGTTGCGTAAACTACTATTTAATGTTTGACGACTTTATGTGAGCGATTTTTTACACCAGATGATGGACGATTGAATTTGTCCGAAACCGCAGTAGTGCTTACATACTAGTGGATCACTTGATGAAAAAAAAACAGGTAATATTGCATTAACCTCGTATTAATAATATAGTGATTCGGGGACCTTATCCACAGCGAAAAAAAAAAAAAAAAACAATATTGCTGTGTTTACTGTGTTGGTATAGGATGCCGGGTTGAACAAACCAATTATTACTCATAAACTTCCATGGTCAATATTTATAAGTATTTAAGAGTAACGTTGACTCCAACACTCTCTTTACAGATGCATCTCTAACAAAAATTGACAGCTAGCTGCTAAAGCGACAATTTGCGAAATGTGGAGTAGCTTAATAGTGAACAAATGTATTCCTTTGAAAGCAAAATGGTTGTGCTTTAACGCGGTACAAAGATCAATCATTTGTTACGCAGCTCAAGTATGGGGCTATAGACAATATGAGCGCATGGAGCAGCTTTTAAAATTCTTTGTCAAACGTCTTTTTCAATTATCCAAAAATACACGAAATTATGTTTTGTATTTGGAGTTCAATATGGATAGGTTGTTTTGTTTCACTTTGAACCTGCATATAAAGTATATTTTAAAAGTATTAAAGTTGTCTTGCCATAGGCTGCCTAATTTTTTTGCTAGGGAAATAATTAACGCCAATTTGTTTTGGTATAAAGAAGGGAAGATAATGGCTAATACATATTCTGTATCTTTTACTGAGGGATTCAATGGAGCAAAAGAATGGAAAGGTCAAATGTTTGCATTAGTGGAAGCGATAAGACTCCGACATAAACAAGAAAATATTCAGACTCGTTCCGATTCTAAGTTTCGTACCATTTATAAATCTTTGAAGAATTTGAATAACAACTCGTCTCTAGATAAAGATGTTTGGTTAGTACGAAATGTAATTAAATGTAGAGCAGAGCTGCTGCATTTGAACTGCAGGCCTTGGGTGGAGGGGTAAATGACAACTGTTCGCTCTGTAATTTGAAGGCTAAAGAAGATAGTTTCCATTTTTTAGCGATTTGTCCAATCTTGGGAATAATTAGGAAACAATATTTTGGGAAATTGGAGTTGAGTTTGGGAGGAATTACTTGTACAGCTTAACGGGGAAAATTGGAAGTATCTTGCTTGGTACGTACAACAGGCTTGGCAATACAGATGGGAATTAGTCCACGAATTTAATTATTAAAGTTCTAAATTTGATTTGTTTTCATGTCTTTGCTCCCCCTCAATCATTTGTTAATAATTTGTTAATATTTGTGTTGTTGTTGGCAATCTTTGCAAAATGTTCATATTGTTGGTAATCTTTGCCTAGTTTTCATATGTAATTCATTTTTACTTGTCTTAGTATACAGTATTTTCTGAGTGTGTGTGTGAGTGTGTGTCTGTGTCAGGGTGTGCAAGTGTATTTATGTAATTAAGTATGGGTGTCAGGCTTAGGATAATTATTTCTTGTTGTTTTGTAATGTTTTGTTAGCGTTATGCATGTAACACAATAGAGCTAGAGGTGTTAAAGTAAAAAGGTTTAATAGTCTTCCAACCGACAGATGGTAAAAACAAAAACCATTGTCTAAATAAGCTTGCAAAAAGAAATGATTGTAACCTTCATTGTATAATAAAGCTTATTATTATTATTATATTATTATATAAACTTCCATGTCAAGTTTGAACTCAATAAGTCAAACCGTTCTCTAGATATGAATTACTTTGTAAAAAAAAAAACAAAATGACGGATATCTGAAAAATTAAGTGTTTTCGGGCCTAAGTTTATATGATCTTTTTTTCTTATTTTTAGCTATAGAATGAGCTACCGAAACATCGCCGCCATTAGGGTATTTAGACGTAGTTGATAGCTGTAACACATGTTTATATTAATATGTCTAACTTCTTGTCAATATCTTTCTCCTTTTGTAAAGACGTTTTTCGAAAAGTTTTCAATTATTTCTTTAATAGAAATATTAGAAAAAATTTATTTTTTCATTAAATTTATTATCATGGGTCATGTGTATTATGCTCAAAATACAAGTTAAAAACTAAAAAAGCAAAAATAAATTAAAAATTTAGAAACTAGATTATGAAAGATAGGCTAATTAAGCAATTACAAAGTCAGGTACAATTTCTATAGCTGGACTTGTTTATATGTACTGACAAATTGTTCTCTTGGATACAAAAATTTTATCGAACTAAATTTGTGTAGCCTTGAACCAAAACTTTCAAAATAAGATACATATCTCTTGACTATAAAGCGTCGTTTTCAATGGCTGATGTCCACATAAACTCAGAGAAATTGTCTATCTACTTTTTTTATACACTTGAGTGTATAAAAATGTCTTTCATTATTCGATAAAGATATTGGTGACCCCATTGGTTAGGGTGTGCATTCTGTATCCAGTAGTAGTGTTACTCTTTAATACTGAACTTTTGCTCACCGTGAATCTAAAAGTGTTTTGTTAGTGAGTAGGGATTGTGATTGTAGTTTATTGATTAAAATGGCTTGATGTTAATAATTGAATTAATTAAAAGCTTTTACATTTGTCATTAAAATGTTGTTAATGTGTTTCCAAAAAAGTTTTTGATGTATTCTTTTGGATTATTACTATTGGATCTCCTGTGCCAATTCTTAGCTTGACACCCACTGTCCTGCTAATGGCTTTGAGAGTTAGGATTTTTTAAATAAACACAAATTCCTCTTTAAGGGTGTTTTTTTTATTAGTATTTCAAGAGCATTGTTTTGTTTACTACTTTTTGATTAAAATGTATTTGCATATTCATATGTTTTTGTTATTTCGTACGGATTTGAATAGTACTGTATAAAAGAGCTTTGGTCTTTACAATATAAGGCCAAATTAACATTATAAGGCTAAATTTGAATAGTTTTATTGCAGTAGTCCTATAGTCCTAAATTTAAACAGTTTTATTGCAGTAGTCCTAAATTTAATTGCAGATGTCCTAAATTTGAACAGTTTTATTACAGTAGTCCTAAATAAGGACTTAACAACTTTGAAAATTCATATAAATATATTCTGAATAATTACAAAGCTGGTTTTGGTGCATTTTGTAGTAAAGTAGATAAAGTTTTCACTTTATATAGTGGTATAGTATTAAGTCACAAGTGACATTTGTATTAATGTTTTCAATTTTTGCTAAACAAACTATACTTGTAATTTAAGATATAAGTTTTTTTCGGTTTGAAAAAGAGCTCAGTTAAAAATTATCGATTAGATGATCAATAAAAAACAGTGGGGGAGGGGGACAAATCAGAAATACAGTGAATATAGCCTATAGACTAATAATGACATTCCATGAACATAGATCTAAATCAGATATGAGGGATATCCGTAAAGTAAGTACCGTTTTGAAAAAAAAAAACTAGTAAAACAATATTTTTTCAAGCCAATTTTATTTTTACATGAAAGTGAACATCTTATACAATTTTTCTACATAGTTTCCGTCAATGTTCAAACACTTGTCATAGCGGGTGACCGACCGGTGAACTTCTTCATAGAAACTTCCAGCCAGTTTCAAACGATAGACACGACTTCACAACATTATTCAACTCATCATCAGATCCAAAGCGCTTGCCTCCTAGCTCGCGCTTCATGTGCAGGAACAAGTGATAGTTAGACTGCGCCAAGTCGGGCTGTACGGCGGGAGATTGAACTGCTCCCAACGAAACTGTCGAATCACCGTTTGAGTGTCACCAGCAGTATGGGGCCAAGCATTGTCATAGAGCAACACAATTCCTTCACTGAGCATTCTTCTCCATTTGTTTTGAATTGCACGCCGTAGTTTTCTCAAAGTCTCACAATATCTTGCCGCATTAATGGGTTCAACTCTGAGAAGAAATTCATCAAGCAAAACCCCTTTCCTATCCCAAAACACAGTGCACATGATTTGTGTGCTTTGACATTGTCGCTTTGAACTTTTGTGCTTTATTTTGTGGAGATTGAGTGTGTCTCCACTCCATTGATTGTTGCTTGGA